>RJWM01001527.1:0-153241 GCA_004363535.1 Dasyprocta punctata | reverse complement strand
AGGTGACACCAAATTCAAGTTGGGAGTTCAAGCCAGCAGGGAACCAAATTCGAACTAGTGGGAGGCACACAGGGTGTTACAGGCTAAAGAAATCAGGTTCCAGCCTCACAGGCAGAAACCAACCTGAACTTCAGTGGAACTAAAGGTACAAGCTTCTGGGATTATCCATTATCCTGCGAAACACCTATGGCTGGCTTGCTGGAATTAATCAACATGTATCTGGGCTCTGTCAGCCCACTCTATCTACCAGAGACATTAGAGAAACACTCTTAAGTGAATATTTTTCTTCTTTTCTTCTTTTTCCTTCTTTGTTTTCTTTTTTCTTGATTGTTTGATCTTGTTTTTATATGAGTGTGAACGTTGTTTCTAGTTTTTGTTGCTGTTCTAATCTGTTCTTGTTTTTATTTCTGCCTTCTTTCTCTCCCTGCTGTCTTCTTCATCAGTTTCCCAAAGTTCATGTAAAAGTTCCTTTGCTCTTTAGCATTGCTTCTAATCTCTTTCTCTTTTTCTATTTTTCTATTTTTTCACCAAATCCTTTTAAATTTTATCTCCTTAAGATAAAATCACCATACTGAGGATATACTTATTGTATACAATTTTATGGTTTCTTTCGTATTTTGTTGTATAATTACAAATATAGTTCAAGGTAGCAAATCATAGTTCCCATAGTTTATCATTTTCTAGGCTGTGTTTCATGCTGTTGTTATTGCTGATTGTACTGTTTTAGCCAAGGTGACATAATTGTTCTAATCAGTTTTTCTTCCCAGTATGCCAAGACTGAGATTGTCTAAGGGTCCAAAAAGAATACTATAGGCCAGTGCCAAAGAACCAGGAGGTAGGCCACATAGATGCTATTTCTCATCCCCAATAAACTTAAGAGGCAGTATCTTGCAACAGACACAAAACTCAAAAGCCAGTTACACTTAGTCTGAGAAGTTGTCATTTCCTAAGGGTTCTCAATACTAGCAATAAAACTACCTCACACAAAAAAATTTACAAGTATTCAGCCAGTAATTAAACTAAAAAATAAAAAATGAGAAGATGCAGAACCAAGATACAACACCAGACTTCCAGCTCACCAAAGGTATACTCAGGGGAAATAAGGTGAAACAATTTGAAAGTCATGAATCTGGAGTCTGAAGTGGTAATGGTGGAAGTCCCAAATCAGACGAATGAGGCTCTAGAAAAAATCAAATCAGAAATAATTTCTCAGATAACTACAGAGATGATGGTCATGATGAAAGACATGGCTAGTAACTCTAGAACAGATACACATAAAAAATAGAGGAGCTTAGGAAAATGATGCAAACCATGAACACTCAATCAACATAGGAAAGAAATGGAATCCATGAAAAAGATTCAAACAGATACTCAGGAGATTAAAAATTCTATTGAAAACATATGCAGCAGAATGAGCCAGTATGAGGACAGACTATCAGATATAGAAGACAGGATTGTGGTTAGCTTCATGAAAAGAATAATTTCTTAAAAATAGTAGGAGGCCACAAAAAGTCAACCTAACAGCTGCTAGGTGATACAACATGCTGCATACAAGAAAAACATTTAATTCAAAAAGAAATTCATACACTGAAAGTCAAAAGATGGAAAAGCAATACTTCATGTGGCACAAACCTGGAAAAAGCAGGGGTAACTATTCTATTTGTAGATAAAGTGATTAAGACTGATAAGGGAGCCAAAGAATATCACTGCTTCCTTGTAAAGGGAACAATCCAAGAAGAGTCAATCATAAATATAAATACACCAAATTCCAACACACCTAACTATATAAAAACAATTGTTAACAGACATGAAAAGTAAAGTAAGTACCAATGTAATTACAATGGGGGACTTCAATACCTAACTGTCACAAATAGATAGGTCAACTAGACAAAAAATCCACAAAGAAATACCAGAACTGAAGTATCTTTTGAATAAATGGACTTAATAGACGTCTATAGAACGTTCCACTCCACAACATCAGAATACACATTCTTTTCAGCTGCAAATGGCACATTCCCCAAATAGACCACATACTAGCTCACAGAACATGCTCAAGTAAATGCAAGGGAATTGAAACCATGTCATGGATATTGTCAGACAATAGAACAATGAAATTGGAAATCAAGGACAAGAGAAACCACAAAAACTTCATCAACACATGGAAATTAAATAACATCCTCCTAAATAATAAATGGGTCACAGATGAAATTAAGGAGGAAATTAACCCATTGCTACAATTAAATAATAATACCAACACAACATATATTAACTTATGGGATACAATAAACTCAGTCCTAAGAAGGAAATTTATAGTAGCAAATTCCCACATCAGAGAAATAATGTGAGCTCAAATGAACAACCTAATGTTGAACTTCAACCTTCTAGAAAAAGTAGAGCAAATCAAGCCCAAAGATCATATAAGGCAGGAAATTATAAAGATCAGAGCAGAAATCAATGAAATTGAGACTAAGGAAATAATACAAAGAATCAATGAACTGAAAGTTGGTTCTTTGGAAGATTAAATAAAATTGACAAACCCTTAGCCAAACTTATGAAAAAGAAGGAAAGACTCAAATCCATGCAGTTAGGAATGAAAAGGGTATAATCACAACAGATCCTACAGAAATCCAATGATCATATACTCTTGAGACTTGTATTCTAATAAGATGGAAAACAGAAGAAATGGGCAGATTCCTAGATACAAATGAATTGCCAAAGCCAAATCAAGAAGATATAAAAATTGTAAATAAAAAAATCAGTCAGTGAGATTAAATATGTAATTAAAAGCCTCCTAACAAAAAAAGCCCTGGTTCTGATACTCAGTGCTGAATTGTACAAGGTAATTTAGAGAAGACCTAATGCTTCTACTTCTCAAACTCTTTAATGAAATTGAAAGGGAAGCAGCACTCCCAAACTCAATCCTGGAAGCAAGCATTACCCTGATACTAAAACCAGAGAAAGATCCAACCAAAAAAGAGAACTACAGGCCAATTTCTCTAATGAATGGTTCAACATATGCAAATCAATAAATGTAATACACCACACTAACAGAACCAAGGAAAAAACCCATATGATTATCTCAGCAGATGCAGAAAAAGCATTTGACAAAGTCCAACATCCATTCATGATAAAAACCCTACAGAAAATTGTGACAGATTATCTTTATCTCAATTTGATAAAAACCATCTGTGACAAACCAACAGCCAACATCATACCAGATAGACAAAAACTGAAAGATTGCACTCTAAAATCAGGAACAATACAAGAATGTTCACTATCACCACTTTTATTTAATATAGTTTTGGAAGCATTAGAGTAATTAGACAAGAGAAGGAAATAAAGGAAAAGGGATAAGAAAGAAAGAAGTTGAATTATCCTTATTTGCAGATGACATGATACTGTACACAGAAGACCCCAAACATTCCACCAAAAGACTTTTAGATTTAATAACCAGATTCAGTAGCATAACTGGATATGAAGTCGACACTCAAAAATTAGTAGTATTCCTGTACACCAAACTCATTGAGAGAGAAATTAAGGAGACAATGCCTTTCACAACAGCATCAAGAAAAATGAAATACTTAGGAATCAGTATAATGAAGGAAGTGGAAGACATTTACATTGAAAACTACAGTACTCTGAAAAAGGAGATCAAAGAAGATATCAGAAAACAAAAAGATATCCTCTGTTCTTGGATAGGCAGAATCACTATGGTAGAAATGCCATACTTCCAAAATCGTTACACAGATTTAATGCAATCCCACTCAAAATACCAGTAGCGTACCTTACAGAGTTAGAGAGAACAATACTAATATTCCCTAGGAACCAGAAAAGACCTTGAATAGCAAAAGAAATTCTGGGCAACCAAGGCAAGGCAGAGGGCATTACAATCTCTGACTTGAAATTATACCACAAAGCTACTGTGATAAAGCAGCATGGTATTGGCAAAAGAAAACAGACCCCAGGATCAGTGGAACAGATTAGAAGATGCAGAAACAACTCCAGATACACGCGACCACCTTATCTTTGACAATGGAGCCAAACACATTCACGGGAAGAAGGAGCCTTTTTAATAAAGAATGCTGGAAAAAAACCTGTTTTCCAAATGCAAAGATTAAAACTAAACCCGTATCTTTCACCATGCACCAAACTAAAATTAAAATGAATCAAAGGTCTAAATATTATAACAGAAACAATCTGCAGGAAGACAGACTAGGTAGAACTCTTGGAGACACTGGTGTAGGCAAAGACTTTATGAACAAAATCCCGATCACACAGAAAATATCTCAAAGTATCAACAACATGGATCTCATCTTATAAAAAGATTTTGCGTATCAAAAGAAACCTCCAACAAAGTGCAGAGATAACCCATACTGTTGAAAAAAATTTTTTGCCAGCTCTTCCTCAGACAAAGGACTAATATCTAGAATATATAAAGCCAAAATTAGACCTCCAAAATATAAAGACCCAATCCAAAAATGGGCATCTGAAATAAACAGAGTTACCAGATGAAGAAGTAGAAAGGGCAAACAAATATATGAAAAACTTTTCAAAATCACTGGTCATTTGAGAGATGAAAATTAAACCAATGCTGAGATTCTATCTCACTCTGGAAAGAATGGCTATTATCAAAAATTCAACCACAATAAATGCTTTGGGGGCTGTGGGGGAAAAGAAACCCTTCTTTACTGTTTGTGGGAGTGTAGACTGGTGCAACCACTGTGGAAATCAGTGTGGAGATTCCTTAAAAAACTAGGATTCAGGTCCTATCCGACCCAGCTATTCCTCTTCTTGGTACCATTCCAAAAGAATTAATAGCATCATACCACAGTGATACTTGCACACCTAGGTTTACAGTGGCATGGTTTGTAATAGCTAAATTTTGGAACCAGCCCATATGTCCATCAACCAATGAATGGATAAAGATGTGGTTTTTTAATATGATGGAGTATTACCCTGCCATAAAGAAGGATAAGTTCGAGACATTTCTAGGTAAATGGATGCACCTTGAGACCACACTCTTTAGTGAAATAAATTTGACACACATGTGTGGATACCACATGGTTTCTTGGGTGTGAGAAACTGAAAGTGTAAATAAGGACCAAAATGTACAGTAGATATTGATAAATTGGGAAGAAAATGTTCAATCAGGAATGGGAACAAGGAAGAGAAGAGGGGGAAAAGAAAGGAAATGGCCAAAAAAGAGAGAGAGAGAGAGAATAGAAGGAAAAGATGAAAACAAAGATTTTGTAAATATAAGGAGAGAAAGACGGGTTGAAGGAAGAAGAGGGGAATGAGAAAAAAAAAGAAGCAAAATATAGCACAAGACCTGAACAATGGGACAGAATAGAAGATACAGACACAACTCCAAACACACTAAGCCATCTTATCTTTGACAAAGGGGCCAAACGTGTTCACTGAAAGAAAGATAGACTCTTTAATAAATTGTGTTGGAAACTGGCTTTCTCCACACCAAAGACTAAAACCAGACTTATGCCTATCACCATGCACTAAAGTAAAATCAAAATGAATCAAAGTTCTAAATATTAAAGCAAAAACATTAAATCTACTAGAAGACAAAGTAGGTAGAAATTGTGAGGACATAATGCTGGGAAAAGAGTTCATGAACAAAAACCAAACTGCATGAGAAATACTTCAAAGAATCAACAACTGGGATCTCATTTTATTAAATGTTTTTGCATATTGAAAGAAATCACCAACAGAGCAAAAGAAAACCCATAGACTTGGAAAATGCTGTTGCCAACTGTCCCCCAGACAAAGGACTTTTATCCAGAATGTAAAAAGAATTCAAAAATATTAGGCCCCCTAAATCCAAAGACCCAATCCAAAAATGGGCATCTGAGATTAATATGCAATTCTCAGATGAAGAAATCCAAATGGCAAATAAATATATGAAAAAATGTTCAACATGATTGATCATTTGAGAAATGCAAATTAAAACAACACTGAGATATCATCTCTCTCCAGAAAGAATGGCATCAAGAAATCTACCAATAACAAATGCTGGTGGAACTGTGGGGAAAAAGAAACGCTTCTCCCTTGTTGGTGGGAGGGTAGACTGGTACAACCACTGTGAAAGTCAGTGTGAAGATTCATAAAAAAACTAGGATTAGAGATTCAATTCGACCCAGCTATTCTCCTTCTGCGTGTTTTCCCAGAAGAACTGAAAACACCAAAGTACAGCAATATATATGCACCCGTGTTTACAGCAGCACAATTTGTAATAGTTAAATCTTGGAAAAACTCAAATACCTATCAACTGAGGAAACGATAAAAAAGATGTGATATTTTTATGCAATGGAATACTACTCAGTTATAAAGAAGGATAAACTCTATGCAACTAGAAATCATACTTATAAGCGAAATAAATCAGACTTGCATATGTAAACACCCTATTGTCTTGCTAGTGTAAGAAACTGAAACAGTAAAAAAGATGCAGAAGTTACAATAGATACAGTAAAAGGAAAAGAAACTGCCCAAACGGAAATTACATTGTTTGATCAATTTTGCATGCCCACATCTGGTAACCTGAGCAACTATTTTCAAGATAACAATATGCACTAAAATAACTACTGGTAAATTCCTGTCATCTTGGTTTGAAATTCTGTATCGCTATTATTTTTTGTTGTTGTTGCTGTCGTTTTGCTTCTGCTGTTGATTTTTTTTATTTGCTTGTTTCTTGATTCTTCTGTTTTTTTCTCTTTAAAATTAAAAAAAATAGCATGCACAGGTACAGATTCCTTATGATGAATGTTATCAATATATATATATCTAAAATGTACCACTAAAACATTCAGAAACCTACAATACTATACAGTAAATTAGCAGAAACTACAATACTGTACTATAGGAAAAGCCACCATAAGCTGCACTGCTATTCTCATTCCTGCATTGTTAGTCCAAAGGCTGGTGGTGATTATAACTGTCATGGTACAACCAGTTCATTAAACGATGTACACCTGCATCGAGGGAGACAGGTAAGGACCGGAAGCAACGTGGTATCCAATCAGTCAAGAACAGCCTGGCCAGGGTAGGGTTCCAGTTTTCAGAAAATCTCTTGGTTTCAGAGTTTTTGTAGCTGTGGATGGCAAGACACGTGCTAACACTGGGCTACACCCACTAAAAATCCCTACTATCTCTGTTGGGAATCAAACTCCATCCTCCCACATGACAGGTTGGGATACTTACCACTACCCTAAGGAAGGCATGGCTGGTTCAGAGTTTGGAATTGTAAAGCAAGGATGGTAGGTCTACATGGTTAGTACGTGTTGAGTGGCTAGGTTAAATATGCTCTCGTGCATCCTGTGTTCCCAGGCACTACGGCAGGGCTGGATCTACAATGAAATGGACAGATATGATCCCTCCCAGCTCCTACCTGCAGAGGGAACAGGCAGACAAATGAGAATGAACTGCTGCACTGCTGTGAATGATGTGTTGCCGCCTAGGAAGCCTGAAGCTTTCACAATCATTGCAGAAAGAGGTTTGTTAGCTCCTCCTCTACACTCCCTCACTCCAACATTGACACCATCACCGGTCCAAGGAAAGTCTGCAGTGATCTTTTGGAGTCTGGTCCTTCCTGACATACTAGGGACAGAACTGTGCGTCGCATATGTTAGGCAACCATTTTCCTACTGAGCCCAGCCCTGGAGCCTACTCTTAAAGTGTATTTCTTAATGAGACAAAGGAACCAGAGAGGAGACAATGACGACAAATGAACAGGGAGTTCCACCCTGGCCAGTCTTTCTTGTTTCCTTTCTTCCCCAGAAGGTCCCAGAATCAACCTGGCCAGGGCTGTATTTCCTTCAAAGACAGAGATGCTGATGGGCCTAGAGGCACAGCAGATAGGGCAGGCATGTCAGTGGCCTCTGTCCCAGAGCAGAAGGCTGGACCCCCGAGGGCGCCCCTCAGAGGGCCAGGGGCTCCCCGCCTTCTCTAGTGATGGTCAGAGATGTCTGCCTTTCTTTTTCCCTCCCCTCTCCCTTCCTTCCTTCGTTTTTCTCTGTCAATCTCTCCTACCCTCTCTCATTTCCCTTAACAAAGAAAACTTGCTAAGTGACTTTGTGTTATAAAAATGTGGGAGACTGTGAAGTGTAGCAATTAGTTGAATTTTGTGTCTGACAGATCCAAAGTCAAATACTAGCTCTTTTACTAGCAAGAAGATTATTATTATTATTATTATTATTATTTTGAGACAAAGTCTCACTGTGTAGTTCAGGCTGCCCCTGAACTCACTTTGTAGCCCAGACTGGTCTTAAAGATGAAACAATCCGCTTGCCTCAGCCTCTCAAGCTCTGAGATTACAGGTGTGGCCACCATGCCCGATTATTATTATTATTATTATTTAATTTAAGGAAGTTACTAGGCTCCTTTGTTTTCATCTTGTAAAATGTAGTTCATATCCCACTTCAAAGGATTGTGGCGGTGATTAGACAAGATAGGTCATGAGTAATGAAATGACTAACACAGCCCCAGGCCATATGTAAGAGAGCTCTACCCACTCTTTGAGTATCTGCTGTGTGCCACAGCTGTGCGCTGGATGGGAGGAGTATGGCCATGAGAAGACAAAAGCCCTATTTTCTAGACCCCATGGGAGCCTGCATGGATTAGATTTCCTAAGCATTTCAAATGGAGTTGGAAGTCAGATTGGCTGATGTGTTCTTTTTCAAACAAATGCTGTGATTATCATAAACTAAATTCATGCCTATTAAAGAGACCTTGGGAAAAAAAACAGAAGTAGAAAAGCATGAGGGTCATTTGATCATGTTCAAGTCACTCAGCGTCTATTTGTTGAGCACCTACTATGTGCCAGCATTGTTTGAAGGACTGGAACATGACAGTGAGAGACCAGCCAAAGTCTGGGCTCTCCTGACACTTACATTTGGGTGGGAAGAGAGGACCCAAGTGGATACGTTCCATAGGGAAGCACTTGACAGGTCTGAGAGGACACGGAGTGAATGTCATGGAAAGATACACGAGGAAGTAACCGCCAAGAAGAGACTGGGATGAAGAATCAGCCCCACAGAGGTCTGGGAGCAGAGTTGTTAACCAATGTGAGTTGTTCCAGTGGTTTTTCTATTCCAGCATCCAGCTGTTTCTCATCTAGTCCTCGAGGCAAATGACGTAGAGAAAACTATGTTTTGCCAAAGATTTATAATTTAACATTTCTGGTTTCAGAGCCAATCTACCACTAGCAAATAAATACTTTTAACTCTTCAGTTTCCTCTGCTCCTTACAGGATTTAAAGATTCCTTTAAAAGAATCTCACACGGCTCAGCTCTCCTGCTGAAACGGAGAAGATTCACATTAATAGGCACACAGTACCAAGTCACAGGAAATGATCCCTCTCTGACTTGTTATCCACCAGGTGTTTTTCCAAGTGTTACATCCATGGTGGCTCTTGGAAGGCACTGGGCTATGTCCAGCTGAAAGTGTCCACTCTGTCTAAAGATACAGTTGAAGAGTGTCCTCAAGTACATTAAGATTATGAACAGAGAACTGAGTGCTTCCATGGAGACTAACTGGGGAGTGTGACTCCAAGTAGACTTGGCCCAGACAGATGGCCGTTCTTGATCTTGGCTTTTTACCCCAGTCCTGATTTCTTGTAAATTCATTCCTTTCAATAGAAGTCATTTATTTATTTGGTGTATAAATAAGTGTGATTTAACTTTTATGACTTTTTGTAGAAGTTCTCAAAAGGCCCTTTGTTATATACAGTGTCTTCACATTAGGTACACAATCACTATAGTCAAAGAGAAGCTTTCTAAGGTAAATTACACTATGGAATACAATACAGCTGGCAGTTATTTGGTACTAACATGTAGAAACTATTTTTAAAAATAGGGTAAGAAAACTTACTTTTTGCCCTATGAGAGAGATATAGTGCTGCATTCAAAAGAGGAAGTTTAGAAACAAAGTTATCCAGCTTGCCCCAACTTTGAATGGTAAAAGCAATGTTAAAAAATATCCCTAGCCAGGTGTGGTGGCATAGCCTGTAATCTCAACAATTGGAGGATGAAACAGGAGGATCCCAAGTTTGACATCAGCATGGTTTACATAGTGAGTCCCAGGAAAACCTGGAGTGAGTTCTGTCTCAAAAGAAAAAGGAGGAGGAGGTTGAGGAGGAGGATGATGGTAAGAAACAGGAGATGGAGAAGGAAAACTGCCAACAGGGAGTAGACTGTCCCATTGTCTATTTAAAGCAGTGTTTTGTGTGCCTCTATTATGTTCTATCATCTATAGCTCTGTGCACTTTTATTTATTTTTTGCTTTTCTTAATTATTTTTCATTTTAGAAAGCATAATAGAAAAAAGGGTAGAAATAATACAGGATTAAAAAAACAAACAGTAAGAAATCAACACTAGTTAATATATTGCATATTGTTATCTTAGAAGTAGTTGTTCAAGTTACAAGATCTAGGCATAAAAATGATCAGTCAAACAATGACAGCACAAACTATTCTTTTTTATGAACTAACAGAATTAGTAGTATAGTCATCTATCTTGCAAACTTATATACACATAGTTATATGTGTGTACCTATATATATACAATCTTTTCCTTTCTTCCATTTCTCCTTTCCCCTTTCGCAGCTGTTCTTTAATTTTGAGCACTTTCTTTCCCTTTCATTATTATAATATCTATTGTACATCTTGGATCCTATTACTCTTTCAGTTTTTTATTATTATCATTTATTTTTTACACTAGGGAGACAATATATTTACAAATATGAGTCTGATTTATTTCACTTATGAGTATAATCTCAAGTTGCCTCCATTTACTTATAAAAACCTCAAGATCATCATTTTTTATAGCTGAGTAACATTCCATTGTATAAAAATACCACAACTTTTTCATCCATTCTGTGGTTGATGGGCATTTTGGTTGTATCCAAGATTTAACTATTACAAATTGTGCTGCTATAAATATGGGTGCACATATATCGCTGTGACGACATTTTCAATTTTTTTGAAAAATGCCCAGAAGGGGAATAACTGGGTTGAATGAATTTTTTGAGAAATCTCCATACTGATTTCCACAGTGGCCACACCAGTCTACCACCAACAGTGGAGAAGTGTTCTTTCTCCCCACAGCCCCACCAACATTTGTTATTGGTTTATTTCTTGATGATAGCCATTCTTTCTGGAGTGAGATGGAATCTCAATGTTGTTTTAATTTGTATTTCTTGAATGACCAGTGATGTTAAGCATTTCTTCATGTATTTATTTGCCATTTGTATTTCTTCATCTGAGATGTATGTGTTCATCTCAGATGTCCATTTTTGGATTGGGTCTTTCAATTTGGTGGGCCTGATGTTTTTCAATTCTTTATATGTTCTGGATATATGTCCTTTATCTGAGGGACAACTGGCTAAAATTCTTCCCCATTCTGTGGATTTTGTTTTCATTTTATTGGTGATTTCTTTTGAAGTACAAAAACTTTCTGATAAAAGTTGTTGATTCTTTGAAGTACTTCTCATGTGGTTGGCGTTTTGTTCATGAACTCTTTGCCTACCCCTATCTCTCCAAGAGTTCTACCTACCTTGTTTTCCAGTAGACTTAATGTTTCTATTTTAATATTTAGATCTTTGATCCATTTTAACTTTAGTTTAGTGCATGGTGATAGACCTGGGTCTAGTTTCAGTCTTCAGTATGTGGAAAGTCAATTTTTCTAGCACCATTTATTAAAGAGGCTATCTTTCTTCCAGTGAACATGTTTAGCCCCTTTGTCAAATATAAGGTGGCTGAGTATCTTTGTAGTTGTATTTGCATCTTCTAATCTGTTCCATTGATCCTCAGGTGTATTTTTTGTTGTTGTTGTTTTGCCAGTACCATGCCAATTTTATCACTGTGGCTTTGTAGTATAATTTCAAGTCAGGGATTGAGATGCCTCCTGCCTTGCTTCTGTTGCCCAGAATTGCCTTTGCTATTCTAGGTCTCTTCTGTTTCCAAATGAATTTTAGGAATGTTTTCTCTAGATCTGTAAGGTATCTTAAAGGAATTTTGATTTGGATTGCATTAAATCTGTGTAACAGTTTTGGGAGTATGGCCGTTTTCACAATGTTGGTTCTTCTTAACCAAGAACAAGGGATATCTTTCCATTTTCTAACATCCTCTTCAATCTCCTTTTTTAGAGTACTGTAGTTTTCAGCATATAGGTCTTGTACATTCTTTGTTAAGTTGATTCTTTTTTTTTTTTTTTTTTGCGGCACCGGGGATTGAACTCACAGCCTCGCGCCTGCCAGGGCAGGCGCTTAAGCCACTGAGCCAAACTCCCGGCCCTGGTTTTTTGAGGCAGGGTAGCACTATGTAGCTCAGGCCGGCCTTGTGCCACATTGTAGCCCAAGCCGGCCTCGAACTCACAACGCTCCTCCTACCTCAGCCTCCCGAGTGCTGGGATTAAAGGCGTGCGCCACCACGCCTGGCTTGTTAGGTTGATTCTTAAGTATTTCATTGTTTTGGATGCTATTATGAAAGGTGTCATTTCCATAATTTCTCTCTCAGTGAGTTTGTTGTTTGTGTACAGGAATGCTATTGATTTTTGAGTGTTGACTTTGCATCCAGCTACACTACTGAATGTGTTTATTAACTCCAGTAGCCTTTTGATGGAGTTTTTAGGGTCTTCTATGTAGAGTACCATGTCATCTGCAAGTAGTGATAATTTGACTTCTTCCTTTCCTATCCTTATTCCTTTTATTTCTCTCTCTTATCTGATTGCTCTGACTAATATCTCCAGAACTATATTTAATAGGAGTGGTGATAGTGGACATCTTCATCTTGTTCCTGATTTTAGAGTGAAAGCTTTCAGTTTTTGTCCATTTAGTATAATGCTGGCTGTTGGTTTGTCATAGATTACTTTTATCAGATTGAAGTAGATACCATCTATTCCAAGTTTCTGTAAGGTTTTTATCATGAACAAGTGTTGGACTTTATCAAAGGCTTTTTCTGCATCTATTGAGATGATCATGTGATTTTTGTCTTTGGGTCTGTTGATGTGGTGTATTACATTTATTGGTTTGTGTATGTTAAACCATCCCTGCATTCCTGGGATAAATCCCACTTGGTCGTGATGTATAATCTTCTTGATGATTTGCTGCATTCTATTTGCCAGTATTTTATTGAGAATCTTTGCGTTGATGTTCATTAGGGAGATTGGGCTATAGTTCTCTTTTTTGGTTGGGTCTTTCTCTGGTTTTGGTATCAGAGTAATACTTGTCTCCAGGAATGAGTTAGGAAGGATTGCTTCCCTTTCAATTTCATTGAAGAGTTTGAGGAGTATTGGTGTTAAATCTTCTCTAAATTTCTTGTAGGGTTCAGCTCTGAATCCATCAGAACCTGGGCTTCTCTTTGTTGGTAAGCTTTAATTACGTTTTCAATTTCGGTAGCTGGTACTGGGTTATTCAAAACTGTTATATCTTTTTGATTCAGCTTTGGTAATTCATACATTTCTAGGAATTTGTCCATTTCCTCTGGGTTTTCCACCCTATATAAATAAATATTTTCAAAGTAGGTATTCATGATTTTCTGAGTTTCCATGGAATCTGTAGTAATTTCCTCCCTTTTCATTCCTTATTGCATGAATTTGAGTTTATTCTTTGTTTTTCTTGATAAGGTTGGCTAGAGGTTTATCAATTTTGTTTATTCTCTCAAAGAACCAACTCTTATTCATTAGTTCTTTGTATTGCTTTCTTAGTCTCAATTGCATTAATTTCTGCTCTGATCTTTATAATTTCTTCTCTTCTATAAGCTTTGGGTTTGACTTGTTCTTCTTTTTCTAGAAGCTTGAGGTGTAGCATTAGGTTGTTTATTTGTGCTTATTCTGTTTTCTGTTTTCTTTTCTTTTTTTTTTTTTTTTTTTTTTTTTTTTTTTTTTTTTTTTTTTTTTTTTTTTTTTTTTTTTTTTTTTTTTTTTTTTTTTTTTTTTTTTTTTTTTTTTTTTTTTTTTTTTTTTTTTTTTTTTTTTTTGTACTAGGGATTGACTCACAACCTTGCACTTGCTAGGCAGGCACTTAAGCCACTGAGCTAAATTCCCAGCCCTATTTTTTGAGACAGGATCTCGCTATGCAGTTCAGGCTGGCCTTGAACTCACTTTGTAGCCCAGGTTGGTCTCAAACTCACCACAATCCTCTTGCCTCAGCCTCCCAAGTGCTGGGATTAAAGGCATGCTCTGCCACACCTGGCTTGTTCTGTTTTCTTGAAGTGACAATTTATTGCCATATATTTCACTCTTAGGACCACTTTTATTATGTCCCACTAGTTTTGGTATATTGTATCTGCATTTTCATTGAATTTTATGCATTGTTTGGTTTCTTCTTTAATTTCATCTGTAACCCATTGGTTGTTCAATGGGTTGTTATTTAATTTTCATGTGTTTATGTAGGTTTTGCGTTTCTTTTGCCATTAATTTCCAATTTCAGTGCACTATGATCAGATAATATGCATGGGATAATTTCAATCCCTTTACATTTACTTAAGCATGTTCTATGAGCTAATATATGGTCTTTTTTAGAGAACATCCCATGTGCAGCTGAAAAAAACGTGTATTCTGATGTTGTTGGGAGGAACACTCTGTAAACATCTACTAAGTCCATTTGTTCACAGATTTGATTCAGTTCTGTTACCTCTTTGCTGACTTTTTGTCTTGTTGATCTATCTCTTTGTGACAGTGGGGCATTAAGGTCCCCTATTACAATTGTGTTATTGCATATTTGTTTTTTCACATCTATTAGTATTTGTCTTACACAGTTGGGTGCTCTTGTATTTGGCACATATATATTTATGATTGTTAGCTCTTCCTCTTGAATTTTTCCCCTAACAAGTATGTAGTGACTTTCTTTATCTCTTTTGATCATTTTTGGTTTGAAGTTTACACTGCAAGCAGAATAGCTACCCCTGTTTTTTTCTGGGTTCCCATCCCATGGAATATTGTTTTCCATCCTTTGACTTTTAGTCTTTGAGTTTCCTTTTGAGTCAGATGTATTTCTTGTATATAGCATATTGTTGGATCCTGTTTCTTGATTCATTCTGTTAGTCTATTTCTTTTAGTTGGTGAATTGAGGCTATTTACATTGATGGATATAACTGATATGTACTGGCTTAACTTTGTCATGTTATTTTCCTGTTGTTGGTTTCCTGCTTTTCTCCCTCGTTCAATTGCTTGCCCTGCCTGGTGGTTTCTTTCTGTTGTTGTTCTGGAAATTGTAGTCATTTTTGTCTCTCTCTAGTATGTCTTTCAGTATTATTTCTAGGGTTGGCTTGGTAGACATGAATTTCTGCAGTTGTTCTTTGTCATGGAAGTATCTTATTTCTCCATCAATTTTGAAAGAAAGTTTTGCAGGGTACATCATTCTGGGTTGAAAGTTGTTTTCTTTCAGGGCTTGAAATACTTCACTCCAAGCTTGTCTTAACTTGAGGGTTTGTGCTGAAAAGTCTGCTGTGATTCTAATGGTCTTTCCTTAATAAATGAATTGTGTGTTTTCTCTAACATCTTTTAGTATTCTGTTCTTATGCTGTATGTCTGGGATCTTAATTATTATAAGTCTGGGTGTAGATTCATTTTGGTTATGACTGTTTGGCATTCTATATGCCTCACTTACCTGCATATCTGATTCTTTTCCTATGTTTTGGAAATTTTCTGCTATTGCTTCTGCAAATAGTTTTTTTTTAAGTCAGTTGCTTTGACCTCTGCATTTTCATTGATGCCTATCAGTCTCATATTGCTTCTCTTTGCATCATCTTGAAGCCATGGAATTGTTATATCATACTCCCTTGTTATTTTTACAAGCTCTTTCTTTTCATGATTGCTACCTGTGATCATGTTTTTGAGGTCCGAAAGTCTATCCTCAGCTTCATTCAAATGGTTTTGCCAGCTTTCAATGGAGTTTTTTTTTTTTTATTTCCTGGATATTTCTTTGAATTTGTTCCATGCATTCTATTTCTTTCCTAAGTTGGTCATTCATGGTTTCCATCATTTTCCCATGCTCCTGTACTTTTTTAAATTGATGTCTTCTTTAGTTATGCTAAGTAATTCCTTTAAGGTTGTCATTTCTTTCTTTACTTGAGAGATTATTTCTAATCTGATTTCCTCAATAGCTTCATGGATTTGTTTCTTTATTTCACTTGCTATCCTTTCAGAAATTTCAGATGTGTGATTGCTAATGTCCTCTATTTCAGTGTATCCTGTGCTTTTTCCTGATGGATTGGACTTTTGAGATTGCATTTTGCTTTTTTGTCTTGTCATTTTCAACTCTTGGGTTAATACTTTGTTCTTTCAATCCCACTAGTCTCAACTGACTGTCATTTGTGTCTAAGGGTCCTACTATATGGGTGCTGTTTGTCCTATCACTGGGTCCTACAATGAAGGGGAGAGCCCAGTCACCTGAATTCCTCCTGCAGGTCCTGTTGGGTGCAGGACCCTAGGCTGACTAGACTAGGAGTATTGATGTAAGCCAACCCTTAGCTCCTATTGTTACTGTGGCTTTAGGATGTTCCAGGCTGCCAGATTTACCTGGCTATAGTGTGCACCTCAGCTGGGACCCTACTGTATCACTGGGTGTCTCTTAGGCCCTTTCCAGTTCCTCCAGGATGGGAGAGGCCTTGTGTGCACTCCCCTTAACCCACCTAGTGTTCCCTGTGTGGAAGGAGGACTCACCCACACTCTTGCCAGGCTTGCCAAAGTCCTACAGCTGGAGGGGGAGGACTCATTGTTGCTCCTGCTGACCCACTGAGGTCCTCTACTTGTGGGGAAAACTCATCACACAGTCTTAGGCCAGCTGAGGTCCTCTGTGTGGGTGACGAGTTGCTGAGGCTTCCACCAGCCCACCAGGGTTCTGCAGGTGGTGGATGGGTCACTGATGGTCCCTGGGCTGTTGAGGTCACTGGAGTGGAGGGGAAGGTGCTGCCAACAATCTGCTGGTTGCAGAGGTCTCCAGGGTGGTGGACAGTTTCTGTGCACCTTTAATATGTATGTCTTTGCAGTGAGATTACAGACAGAATTTAAAAGTAACAAAAATGTTCAGTACTACCTGTGTGCCATGTCTGCCCTAGGCCTTTTAAATACATTAATTCATTTAATTTTCATAATAACCTCCTGAGACAGGCATTATAACTACACCTACTTTACACATGAGGAAACTGAGGTAGTATTTCTTTTATCTATATTTTTAGATTGTATTTTTCTCAAATTTTTGTTTTGTCCATTTGCTCCCTCTCATTGTTATTTTTTTCTCCACATCTTGTTTTTTTCCTAATGAACGCATGATGAATAGTCTTTGTCTTAGTAGATACGGGTCTAATGCATTCCTTCTAGATGGTATTCTTGAGTACAGGTGTTACACGTATATCATTATATAATGGCACTCTTATTTTTGGAGACTGAATTTCTGGAAGTGGTAATGTTAAGTGAAAGAGAGCATATACTTTAGCTTTTTATCTTTTTAGTACTGGGGATGGAACCCACAGCCTTGAGCACGCTAGACAACTACTCTACCACTAAGTTACATTCCAATTCTACTTTATTTTATTTTAAGCATCTAAGTTGCTCAGGCTGGTCTCAAACTCAGGATCTTCTTGCATCAGCCCCCCAAGTAGCTGAGATTGTAGGCATACCTACCACACTCAGGGTATGGTTTTAATATTAAAAGGTATCACCAGATTTCATTTATGAAATGGAGCAACAGTTCATGCTCATGTGAGGGATATTTGAGAATGCTTTCCCTGCATCATTGCCTGCAGTGGGGAGTATTTTGCTTTCATGGTTCTGATATTGTTAGGAGAAATAGTATGGAAATGAATATTTAACCCACCTCTTTAAAATATTATACTTTTTTGTTTGTTTTATCACAGAGGTGAATTTAAGACTTGTCATATAAGCAGGCCCCATGCTAACAGACATTTAAAGAGCACTTGTAAGGAGTTTGCAGTACAGTCCACAGTCCAGTAAGCTCCAGTGACACTGAGCTCCACTGACATTCAACCAAGACCTCTTGTCAACTTTCTGCTGATGGCACAAAAATTTGTACCTAAACAACTTAAAGGAGGAGAGGTTTATTTTGGCTCATGATTTTAGAGGTTTTAATCCATGGTCAGCTGGCTCTAAGGCAGAAACATCACATTTGACTGGTGTAGCAGAGGCCAGCCACTCACTGCGGCTGGGAAGCAGAGTGAACAAGGAAGAGCAGAGAGGAAGGGACAAGGGAACAGACAGAGTCCCCAGGGTCACACTCCGGACACACCCAGAAGTGGACTTTATTAATCTCCTAGACATGTCCCAAGCCAAACAGCTGACAATCAAGATTAACCATCACAATCTCTAGCATGCCTAGGAGCACGTAGAAGGCACTGCTCAGGACAAGTTTCTGCGTCTGTGCTCCTTGGTGCCTGGGCCTTGGCTCCTACTTTTTTCCTCCTGAATATTTGCTTGCTCTCTGAGATGCCTGCTTAAATTTGACATAACTTTGCTTTTAGACTTCAGTAAAATAAAACACAGGATCTCTTACTCTTGTTTGTCTTTCATTCTCCCCACTCCTCTCCTTTTTTGTTGCTTTTAGAATGGAGTCTCACTCTAGTCTGCTGGTTTTGAATTCACTATGTAGACTTGAACTCACACCAATCTTCCTAAAAATCCTGAACCTTTTGCCTAAAAATATTATGTTGTACCATTACTTGAGTTGCTCTGGAAATAACTAAGATAATGTAGGTAAAGGGACCGCCTTCTACTCTTCCTGTCTTCTTCTTTCCCTTCTTTTTTTCCTTTGTACTGGGGATTGAATCTTGGTATCCTTGCTCCACAGGAGACAACTTCTGTTAACATTTTGGTGCAGTTCTTACTGTGTTTAGATTACCTACATTATAGGTTGCTATAGTTTGGATCTTGAATGTTCCCAAAGGCTAATATGTTAAATGACTGGTTGTCAGTTTGGCACTATTAGGAGGAGGAGGCGGGGTGGGGGGGAACCTTTAACAGATGGGCTTAGTGCAAAGAAGTGAGGTCATTTTGGGTGCACCACTGAAGTGGGGTATGGAGACTCCAGCTACTTCTTGTCTCTTTTCTCACTTCCTCACTGCCATAGAGTGACTTTATTTTACAACAAACATCCTACCATGATGTGCTGTGTTGCTAGACACCCCCACAAAACAAAGCCAACCAGCCATGAACTAAAACCTCTGAAACCAAGGCAAAATAAACCTTTCCTCCTTACAAGTTCAGATATTGTTACAGTAATGGAAAGCTGTCTAATAATACACTAAATGCTATTTTTAGTCTGTATTATTCATTTAAAATATATTGGGTCATATTTTAAAATGAAGACATAAAATTCTATAAATGTTTTCATAGAGCTCCATCTTATAAGATGATGGTTCTTTTTATTTTTAAACAATTCTCTATCATTGCACACCTGGTCTTGTTTTTTTTTTTTTAAAATTTTTTAAAATCTTTAATTTTTTTATTTTAAAGAAAAAAACCCAACAAAACAAAACAGAGTAAAGCCAATCAAAACAAAACAGTGAAAGTGGTACAGAACTTCTGAGCAGGATAACAAGAAATCAACAATGGCTACCATAATGCATTCTGTCATCTTCACAATACTTATCCATTCCATCAGACACAGTAAAATCAAATAAAACAAAACAAAACAGAATAAAACCAATCAAAACAAAACATTGAATAAAACAAAACAATAAATCAGAACTAAAAAACCCAATGAGAGCAATATTGGATTTCAAAAACAAGACAGAAGGAAATCCCCCATATTTGCTATATTGCATACTGTCATCTTCCTAGTAGATGCTCAGACTACTGGCCTTAGTCCCGCGAAGTCAATCAAGCAATACAAGCATTTAGTTATTTTTGTACCTCAGTTGCTATCAACTCAGCCTTCCTCAAATCAGCCAGTTGCTTACTGGTGTGTGTGTGTGTGTGTGTGTGTGTGTGTGTGTGTGTATGGTGAGAATGTTAAAATTATATTCCTCCAATAATTTTGAAACTGTCATTATATGGTCACTAACTGTGATTACCATGCAGTGTAATGGATCACTTATTCCTCCAGTCTGAGACTTTGTACCCTTTGGTTCGTCTCTTCCCTTTCTCCATCCCACTGCCTCCTCCCACTTACTGAATTTGGTTTTTAAAGATTATACACACATATATGTGTACAGTACTATGGGTAAAACAGAGCTGTATTGTCTGCATCTCTGTATGTGTGTTAAAAGTAACAATTTGCTAATGTATCATAACTTTGTAGCCTCTTCTGTCCTCTTTCTCCTCCATTTTGAGGGTGCTGGCAATTTCAGCAAAGGATGTAGCCTTTGTGTCCGCCTGCAGAGAGGCTTGAATGCAGGAGTAGCTCATGAACCATAAACCAAGCTCAAAATGTTGGAAGCAGAATAAGGGAGAGAAGAATAGTGTCAATTTTTTTTGTGTGTGTGTGTGTGAAATGAAGGGCAATGATGGAGAAAGAGTCAGAAAATAGACAGGAAAGTTCTGGGCACAGGCCGGGTGTTGTCTACCTGAGGTTGCTCCAACTAGAAACAAGAGTTGGTGATGTGACAGCCACAGAGAAACCTTCATTTTAAATGTGGTTCTGCTTTTCCCAGAGGAATTATCTCTTCCAAGTCTTTAGAAACAGAATTTCTTAGAGTTAACATTTTGGTGCAGGATTTCCCAGGGCAGTGAAGTAATCCTAGAGGTCATCTGGGACCCAACAAGATTGTGGTTTGGAACAGTGACGATCTTCCTGCTGATGAACTGTGCTTTGACAGCCATCTACAGTGGACCTAGGGACAGACAGTCTGTACAGATTCAAACAGATATAGAAACAAACAGAGTTGTTGGTGTCCTCAAGAACTCTCTAAGTTCCCGGGGGCTATTTCACGCCCCTTTGCTGAACTAGTTCACTTCTTATGCCCCGTGTCCTTGGGGTTGGAACACCTCTCACCTCCAGCATCCTACGCCCTCAGGGCATTTCTTAGGTGCTCCATGCCATTTGGGCACTCCTGTATGGGCACTTGTGCTTTCCACTCAAGAGATGTGAACGATCACTAGCTCAGCTGACTCCCAACAGCACCTTAACAGGCTGGACAAACAGACAAACAGATACACAGGCAGACTGACAAAGATCTTACACAATCAGAGTGCACTCACATATATTTTAGCTAAATCGAAGAACACTAATTTTTATAATCATAGAATTTGTAATTATAAATAGACTAGTCAGATTTATTGTAGGTCAATTAGCAGGGATCTCCTATAAAAGAATTTGGAAAGGACAAAATCTTATCTATAATTAACATATTTTTATCATAGGACTTAGCATATACTCTTATCATCTATTTAGACCTTTGGTTTTATTGTTTGTTACCATCTACTGGGCATCTTGGGTCAATTAAGGTTGGTTCTAGCTTCATCCTTTTCTATTGGTTGTGGTGTGGTCTTTGGGGCATCACTGTCATAGGACTGAGCATCTGCTTCTTGAGAGGTGGAATCAACTCCTTTTCTGGGTTTGGGTCCATGATACAGCCGGACAGCACACATTGGCACCAGATAGGCCATTTAGCATTTCCTAGAAAAACATAAGCATACCCTGTACCCCAAACTAGCACTGGACTGGATGCTTTGATTGTCCAGTATGAAGATCTTTCCAAAGGACTCTTCTTAGCCTTTATTTGATTGAATTATCTTCCTGCTGTGGTAGTTACATCTTTATTAGAATTTAGAAATTTTAAGTGGTATAGACTGCCAAGTGAAATCTGTTATGAGGTGAAATCCCCCTTTTGTTTTTTGAAATTTAAATTGTGAGCACATTTAACTGGTTTTAGACCTGAAAATTATAAGGAATTTTTGTGGTAAGGTATACAGAAATAACTGCATTTTGTATTTAGCCACCCTTGGGCTCTCTCTTGCCATCGTGACACACAGGTTGTGCTCCTGCTGTGGCCTGGAGGCCCCGCTGTTGTTGGGGATCTGAGCAACGGTGCGGTGTAAACTTTTGATGCCTAAAGCACGTACACACACGATGGGAAAAACCAGGGTGACTTGGGCACGTCAGAGCTGTGTCCCATTTCTCCTGAACCATGTCCCGCCTTCCCAGCCCCAGGCTGAGTGCTGCAGTGCTGCCAGTGGGTTGGCCATTGAAAGGATTGACAGCACCAGCAGAGTTCACTCCTCAGCATATGGAGGCAGGGCTGCAAACCCCAATTCTGTGGCATAGGTCCTGCCTCACAAGCCAGGTCAGGCCACCCCAGGGAAAGTTCTCTGTGGTTTACACCATATATCTATATCTATGTCTATGTCTATGTCTATGTCTATGTCTATGTCTATGTCTATGTCTCTGTCTCTGTCTCTGTCTCTGTCTCTGTCTCTGTCTATGTCTATATCTGTATCTGTATCTATATCTATATCTATATCTATATGTATATTTTTTAAGGCAAAATTCTGAAATGGTTTTAGACCCTGATGACTAGGAATCAAATTTTGGGATGTCTCTCTGACCCGTTGAAGGAAGTCTCCTCCACACTTTTGTGGCTGATATTCTAAATTGATCATAAATTTGTAACTCAATAGCGAGACAATTGCATGTGGCAGCAAAGACACTGTTTGTATCCCTCCAGGTTAAATCAATTTAGCACTATTAGGGTCAGAAGCATTGCTTACACCTGTAGATTAGAGGCCATTCCATAGGCCAATGGCACTGAACAATAACAGAAACATCCACTGCTGTGTCTAAAAGTCCTTTAAATGCCTTTCCTTCAATGATCAATTTCATCTCAGGATGATCTTGCTTAATCTGTTGAATCCAGTAAGTATTGGAAGACCCAAAACCCTTACATACATTTTATTTATAGGTGTTCCAATTTTTATCAAGGGAAGAATAACCAATTAAGCAATACAAGAATCTGGGGAGATTTGAACTATGTTTTGAGTAGATTGAACCATAACCTTGACTTCCCATTGCAGCTGAATCAAGCAACATTGTTTCTTCATCTCCCTTGTCGGGGGGAAGTGCCAGGCTTGGTGGAGCTCTTTGGTTCCCTCCCCTACTTGGGGGCCAGTGAGAAGTAGTGTGATGAGCAGAAATCAGCAGTTTCTCCCTGTTAAATAACGATTTAAAATCTGTAGAGGTCCAGCTAGATTTGTGTTGGGTTTTTTTTTACCTAATCTTGTTCTAGACTGTTTCCCCATTTCCTCTGAAGTATGTAAATTTGCAATTCCTTCTTCTGGAAAAAAACTCAAGAAATTTAGCAAGCTGTGTAGTGTCAGTGTATTGAAAACTAAAATTGACTTAAGAAAGCCAAAATGACCTAAATAAATGTAGAGTTACATTAATCGTGAATTTGAAACAAGTACCCCTGAAGTAAATAATTTTGAAAAACAATGGAGTTTGAGAATTTATATTGGCAGATATTAAGACTTACTAGAAAGCCATGATGAGACAGTGATATGCTGGAGTCAGCCAATTATTAGCTCGTGAAAGCCAAATGTTGAATTTTTAGAAGTTTTACAGGTTAGTTGTTGTTGCATTGGCTATTCAAAATTGTCTTTTGTGAGAGTATTTTGTGAACAAAAATCAGCAAACCACAAATCAGGACCACATTACCCCCCAACCACTAGACTATGCCTTGTTGAGCAGGGCCGTGCCCTCTCAGGGAAGCTTTCTGAGTTGTAGCACCCCTACTCTTTGGCAGGGCTATTGAAGCCCCTACTTGAAGGTTTTCTTCTGAAACAGAAAGATCTTCCACATCAGTTTTGAATTTACATTGAGTGGCCCAACGATACCGTTGTCTGCACTTTGGACAGATAGTTGAAGGTTTTGTTGAAGGGACAGATAATGGCTGTGTTGCCCCCAAAGGTGCAGCAGCACAACTACTGGCAAAATGCCCCCTCCTCCCACAACAAAAGCAAGTAGCTTTGTTTTTTTCTCTTTCCTTTAGGTTGTGAACTGATGACCTGAGTGATTACAATTTGTCTCGGATTACTGGGGATTGGAAGTTTAGTTACCGGGAAGATATGTTAAAAACCCTCTATGTATTCCTTCATCTATCTGGCTTCTTTTAGCATCAATTGCAAGGGAGATGGAGAAACCAGCTCTACTCTCTGAAATGTGGAAGTTCCAACCTGTGATGCAGCAGAATTTGTTTGAGCCGAAAAGGCGCGAGTTGCTGCTTGTGGCTCTGTTGAGGTTATCGGGGTGGCTGTCATTCCACCATCTTTTCCCTGCTCAGGACTTGATTCTAAAACAGTGCCTGGAACCAATTCCATTGTGGTTGTCTCAAGCAGTTTATGATTGTTAAGACCCTGTCTAATCCAGATTCACAGAAGGAATATAAATACTGGGATCAAGCATAAAACAAACAGTTCCTTATACATCTGTGATTCTTTCTAGCATGTTTGTCCCATAATAATCAATACACCTCTTTCTCCTTTTTTTTTCCCTAGGGAAAAGGTTTCTCCCAGGCCCATTTATAACTGGCCCTAGAGAAGAAGGGAGTTTCAATGCCTCACTCTTTACACCTGATGAAGCCACTATCAATACACTCCAGTGATGACTATTGACCTATACCAATGCACTTCTCCCACTAGTTGCGTGCACATAAGAAGTGTCCCCTTGCCCTCAATCTCTTACCCCATCTGTGTTCTGGTGCCATATGCTGCGACCCATGTAGCTCCTGAGGTTCTTGGGGTGAAGAACCATGAGAGGATGAGAAAAATATAAAAGAGACAAAGTTGGGGTCAGGTGGAGCCCTTTCTCTCCTGATGGGAGGAAAGGTACTGCTCAATTAATGCAGCATGTTTATTTATATACTAGGAAGGACCACGTCAATTTCAGCCCCTCTGTCTAGCAACCCATTGCTTGGATTGTCTAGGAGCTTGGTGTTTTTCTGGGCTGTAGGAACTTTTGCACGTGGTTGATCCAGGTGCTCTTTGTTTTTTGGTAGGGTCATGTCTGGGTCATGCCCTAGGTCAATTTCCAGCATCAACAGCTCCCAACAGGTGGTGGCTACAAGCCTGGATTCTAGGATCAGACTGGGCTTCCTTGCCAGTGGATCCCTGACTATGGGAAGTCCACTTGATTGCCCTGGACTCACTTTCTCATTGGGGCCAGGTACATGATGAACAAATGCTCACTAAATACTTGCTATATGAATTCTTACCTCTTAGAATTATGGTAAGAGTTTCATAAAATAATGTGAAACAGTGCCTCAGTGGTGCTACTATTATATAATATGCAATATAATACAAATGAATGTAATATTCACATGTAGAATGGTACACATGTGTGTGTATAGTGCTTATTGTGCACTGGTTGTCTTCTCCTCCTCCTCATTCTTTTTATTCTTTTTATACAGTGCTGGGGAATCATTGTGTGCTAGGTGAGTGCGCTACCACTGAGCTATATCCCAGCCCACGTATATTACTTTATTCCTTCAGCAGCCCTAGGCAGTATGTCCTATTATTATCCCCAATAGACAGAGCTGTGAGACATTATGTGATTTGTCCAAGCTCTCCCCAGTTACTGGCACAGCTGCAATTTGAACTATGCAACCTGGCCCAAAGTCCATGCTCTTATACCAAGCATTATGTATTTTTGAGGCACCAAGAGGTGCCTCATAAGGAGTGAAAACCATCATAAAGTGTGAAGTTCGTGCTGGATGTCCCAGGAGCTTATGGATGAGTTGGGCAGACAAAACACAGGAAGACAGCAAACCATGTCAGGAAGTGGTCTGGAAACCACCCTAGTTATTCCATATTGCAGCCAGGCATGACAGTTGGTGTTTTTAGCTTGCGCTGCTCAAACTTTCATAAACATTCATTCATCTGAGCATCTTGTTAAAATGCAGATGGTGATGCAGTGAGTCTGAGTTGGGATCTGAAAATTTTTTTCTTTTTTTTATTGTTCTAGAATTCATTTACCATAAACTTCACTCTTCTAAAGTGCAATTCAGCAATTTTCAGCATATGCATAAGATTGTGCATTGTAATTATTTATGGTATGATATTGATCACCTTTCTGTTGTTGTGACAGATACTTGAGAAAATCAATTTAAAGGAAGGAATGTTTGCTTTGGCTCATAGTTTCAGAAGTTTGAGTTTACAGACACTTTGCACAATCACTTCTTGGCCCAGAATGAGGCAGATATGTGGGCCACACATGGTGGAGCAAAGTGGCTCACCTTGTGGTGGTCAGGAGGCAGAAGCAGGGAAGAACCTAGAAACATGATGTACCTTTTGGGGACATGCTTCCAGTGACCTGCTTCCAACCAGGTCCCACCAGTGCCTCCCAATTGTTATCAATGAAGAACTCAGCAATGGATGAGGTTAGAGCCCTCATGATCCAATCACTCCAATCATGGCTTCACCAGGGACCAAACCTTCAATGCAGGAGCCTTTTGGGAGGCATTTTAAATCCAAACTATAACAAACAGCCTCCTGTTATTCTCAGAGAATAGGTTTTAAGGCCACCCAATGGACACCTGAACCTAGGTTAGTAACAAATTTTCTTCTTCTTCTTCTTCTTCTTCTTCTTCTTCTTCTTCTTCTTCTTCTTCTTCCTCTTCCTCTTCCTCTTCCTCTTCTTTTATTTTATTTTATTCTATTTTATTTTATAGAGGCTAAAACAGAGTAAAACCAATCAAAACAAACCCACGTAAGCGATACAGAATTTCAAAACATTACAAAATCAACAATAGTTACCATAATGCCTTCTGATATCTTCAAAAGAGCTGCAGATAACTTTGGACATAGTAAAAATCAAACAGAACAGAACAGAATAGAAACAATAAAAACAAGACAATGAATGCGGTAAAGGACTTCAAAATAAGGCAATAGTAAACTCAAAATTGCTGCCATAATGTATCTTGCTATCTTTGAAATAGCTGCTCCTGCCATTTGATTTGGCATAATCAAACAAAACAAAAGAGTGTAAAACCCAACCCAACAAAACAATGGAAATGGTATAGGACTTCAAAACAAGCCCATAGCCAGTGACCCTGAGTGACTGAGGAACAACCTGTGCTCAGTAATGGGAGCTGAAACCCTACACAGTGAACCCCATCCAGCTGTGCAAGCTTGGTACCCCTCTCAGAACCTGGTAGTGGACCCACCCAGCATGTCCAATCAGCCAGAGACCTTTGGGTAGGTCCCTAGAGGCCTGGTTGGTCCCTGCCCAGTGACCTCGAGTGGCTGGGGAACTGCCCACACTCAGTAGTGCAAGCTGAAGCCCTGCACAGTGAACTCTATCCAGGTGTGCAAGCTCGGCATCCCTCTCGGAACCTGGTAGGTGACCCACCCAGCATGCCCAATCAGCCTGGGACCTTTCTGTAGGTCCTTTGGGCCCTGATTGGGCCTTTCCCAGTGATTCCAAGTGGCCAGGGAACCACCTGTGCTCAGTGGTGGGATCCGAAGACCTACACAACAAGCCCCATCCAGCCATGCAAGCTCAGCACCTCACTTGTGTAGGGCCACACCTAGCAACCCAAAGCAGCTAGGAAGATTTGGAGTGGCCTCAACTGAAGTCCTGCACAGTGTACTCCATCTACCTGCTCAGCCTTGGAAGGCTACTTAGAGCCTGGTAGAGTCCTGCAAAGCAACCTCAAATAGCTGGGGAGGTTTGGAGGACCATGTGGGTGTGCTGAAAGCCCACCCAGCATACCCCCATCATTTGAGGAACCTTCAAGTGCCACTAGTGATCTGATAAGGCCTGAATAACAACCCCCATTCAACTGGGGAAACTCCTTGCAGTGGGTACAGATATCTTCAACCCAGGAAGCAACAGAAACCTTGCATTCAATTTCTCCAGGGGAATACAGGAAAATGACAAAACACAAGAGCAAAATGCAATCTCAACCCTCTAGCCCACCCCAGACAAGCCTAGGAGACATGGACACAGGAGGAAATGTAAGCTATACATCTGAAATTTATGAAATGTTAGCAACTGAAGTAAAGAAACATGTCCATGAAGCTGTAAAATAACTCAGATCATAAATAACCTCCCAGGTAAAATAAGAAATGATAAACATAATAAAAGAAATGCTGAAAACATTTAAAGAAGACATAGCTTAAAAAATTGAGGAGCACTGCAAAAAGATAGACACCTTGAATGAACAATATAAGAAAGACACAGAATGCATGAAACAGATGCAAAGAGATATCAAGGAAATCAAAATCTCCATTGAAAACTGGCAAAACCACCTCAATAAATGTGAAGATAGGCTTTCAAACCTCAAAGACAAGAAAGTGAACAGGAAAGGAAAGATCTTTTAAAAATAACAAGGAATAAGGAAGTAATAATTCAACAGTTACAAGGTGATGCAAGGAAAAACAATATATGATTGATAGGTGTGAACAAAAAAGGTGACAGCACAAATAATATCAAAAGACTATTTATTGAAATAATAACTGAAAATTTCCCAGACATGGAAAAGGAAACTGACAAACAGATAAGTGAAGCATATAGAACTCCAAGTAGCCATAACCAAAATAAATATCCACCCAGACATATAATAATGAACATCCCAGAAATTCAACATAAGAACAGAATATTAAAAGCTGTTAGAGAGAAGAGACAGATCACCTACAGGGGAAAGCCCATCAGAATCACAACAGACTTCTCAACACAAACAATGAAATCAAGAAGAGCTTGGAGTGAGGTATTTCAAATCCTAAAGGAAAATGACTTCCAACCCAGATTGATGTACCCTGAAACTGTCCTTCAAAATTGATGGAGGAATAAGATACTTCCATGACAAAGAACAGCTGAAGAACTTCATGACCACCAAACCAATCCTGCAAAGAATACTGGAAGATATTCTAGATAGGTATAAAAATAACTATGACTTCAGGAACACCAACAGAAAAAACCACTAGGCAAAGCAAACAATTAAACAGAGGGGAAAGGTAAAGAAATAACAGCAGAAAGATAACATGACAAAACAAATCAATATATATCAGTTATAACTATTAATGTAAATGGCCTCAATTCACCAACTAAAAGAGACAGACTGGCAGAATGGATTATGAAACAGTATCCAACCATATGCTGTATACAAGAAACCCATCTAACCCAAAAGGAAATTCATAGACTGAAAGTCAAAGGATGGAAAACAATACACCATGCAACAGGAACCCCCTCAAAAAGCAGGGGTAGTTATTCTGTTTGCAGACAATGTGTACTTCAAACAAAGAATGATCAAAAGAGATAAAAAAAGGTCACTACATACTAGTTAGGGGAAAACTTCATGAAGAAGAGATAGCAATCTTAGATATATATGCACCAAATATAGGAGCACCCAACTATATAAAACAAATATTAATAGAAATGAAAAACCAAATAAGCAATAACACAATTATAATGGGAGACCTTGACACCCCATTAATGCAAAGAGACCAATCAACTAGACAGAAAGTCAGCAAAGAAATAACAGAACTGAATCAAACTTGTGAATAATTTGACTTAGTAGACGTGAACAGTATTCCACCAAACAACATCAGAATATACAGTCTTCTCAGCTGCACGTGGTAATTCTTTAAAATAGACCATATACTAGCTCATAGAACATACTTAAATAAATGCAAAAGAATTGAAATTATTCCATGCATATTATCTGATCATAGTGCCATGAAACTAGAAATTAATGGCAAAAGAAACTGCAAAAACTCCATAAACACATGGAAATTACATAATACACTCATGAACAATCAATGGGTCACAGAGGAAATTAAAGAAGAAATTAAACAGTATCTACAAGCAAATGAAAATACAAATACAACTTACTGGAACCTGTGGGATGCAATAAAAGCAGTTCTCAGAGGGAAATTTATTGCAGTGAATTCCCACATCAGGAGAACAGAATGAACACAAATAAACAACCTGATGCTGCACCTCAAACATCTAGAAAAAGAAGAGCAAGTCAAGCCCAAAGCCAAAGGAAGGGAAGAAATTATAAAAGTAAGAGCAGAAATTAATGCAATAGAGACTAAAAAAACAATGCAAAGAATTAATGAATAGAAGAGTTGGTTCTTTGAAAGAATAAATAAACTTGATAAGCCCCTACCCAACCTAATTTGAAAAAGGAAAGAAAAAACTCAAATTCACAAAATACAGGATGCAAAGGGCAAAATCACTACAGACCCTGAAGAAATACAGAAGATCATCAATACCTACTTCAAAAACCTTTACTCATAGGTTTGCTAACGCAGAAGAAATGGACACATTCCTAGAAACATATGGACTACCAAAGCTGGAACAAGAAGATGTAAAACTGCTGAATAACCCAATCTCAATTCATGAAATTGAAAATGCAATTAAAATCTTACCAACAAAGAAAAGCCCAGTTCCTGATGGATTCACAGCTGAATTCTACAAGAAATTCAAGGAAGACTTAATTCCAACACTCCTCAAACTCTTCAATGAAATTGAAAAGGAAGCAATTCTCCCTAACTCATTCCTGGAAGCAAGTATGACCCTCATACCAAAACCAGAGAAAGACCCAACCAAAAAAGAGAACTACAGGGCAATCTCCCTACTGAACATAGATGCAAAAATCCTCAATAAAATACTGGCAAACAGAATGCAGCAAGTCATCAAGAAGACTATACACTACAACCAAGTGGGATTCATCCCAGGAATGTAGGGATGGTTCAACGTATGCAATATGCAATAAATGTAATATACCATATCAATAGAGCCAAAGATAAGAATTACATGATCATTTCAATAGATGAAGAAAAGGCTTTTGATAAAATCCAACACTCATTCATGATAAGATCCCAATGGAAAATCGGAATAGATGGTCTTTACCTCAATCTGATAAAAGGCATCTATGACAAAACAACAACCAGCATTATATTAAATGGTCAAAAACTGAAAACTCTTACTCTAAAATCAGGAACAAGACAAGGATGATCATTATCACCACTCCTATTCAATATAGTGCTGGAAATATTAGCCAGAGCAATTAGACAAAAGAGAGAGAAATAAAAGGAATAAGGATAGGAAAAGAAGAAGTGAAATTATCATTATTTGCGGATGATATGATACTCTACATAGAAGACCCCCAAAAATCCATTGAAAGACTTCTAGATGTAATAACCAAATTCAGCTGGATACAAAGTCAACACTCCAAAATCAATAGCATTCCTGTACACAAGCAACAAACTCACTAAGAGAGAAATAAGAGAAGCCACACCCTTTATAATAGCATCCAAAAAAAAATGAAATACTTAGGAATAAATTTAACAAAGGAAGTACAAGATCTATTCAGTGAAAATTTCAATACTCTGAAAAAGGAAATTGAAGAGGATCTCAGAAAATGGAAAGACATTCCTTGTGCATGGATAGGAAGAACAAACATTGTGAAAATGGCCATTCTCCTAAAATTATTATACAGATTTAATGCAATTCCAATCAAAATACCATTAGCATACCTCACAGCTCTAGAAAATCATTCCTAAAATTCATCTGGAACCAGAAGAGACCTAGAATAGCAAAGGCAATTCTGGGCAACAAAGGCAAGGCAGGAGGCATCACAATCCCTGACTTAAAGTTATACTATAAAGTTACTGTGATAAAATCAGCACGGTACTGGAATAAAAACAGACCTGAAGATCAGTGGAATAGATTAGAAGATACAACCACAACCACAAACACACTTAGTCATATTATCTTTGACAAAGGGACCAAACATGTTCATTGAATAATAAGTGGTGCTAGAAAAACTGGATTTCCATATGCTGAAAACTAAAACTAGACCCATGCCTATCATGATGCACTAAACTAATGTCAAAATGGATCAAAGATCTACATATTGAAACAGAAACACTAAATCTGCTGGAAGACAAAGTAGGCAGAAAGCTTGGAGATATAAGGGTAGGCAGAGAGTTCATGAACAAAAATCAAACTGCACAGGAAATACATCCCAGAGTCAATAACTGGGATCTCATCTTATTAAAAAGTTTTGCATGTCAAAGGAAATCTTCAACAGAATGAAAAGTAAGCACACAAATTGGGAAAAAAATCTTAGTCAACTGTCCCTCAGACAAAGGACTTCTATCTAGAACATATAAAGAATTAAAGAAAATCAGACCCCCAAAATTCAAAGACCCAATCCAAAAATGGGCATCAGAGATGAATACATACTGCTCAGCTGAAGAAATACAAATGGCAAATAAATACATGAAAAAATGTTTAGCATCACTGGTCATTAAAGAAATGCAAATTAAAACAACACTGAGATTCCATCTTATTCCAGAAAGAATGGTCAGGATCAAGAAAAACACCAATAACAAATGTTGGAGAGGCTGTGGGGAAAAAGGAACCCTCCTGTATTATTGGTGGGAGTGTAGACTGGTGCAACCACTGTAGAAATCAGTCTGGAGATTCCTCAAAAAAGGTAGGATTGGAAGTCCCATTTGACCCAGCTATTCCTCTTCCGGGCATATGCCCAGAAGAATTGAAAACATCATGCCACAGTGATATATGTGCACCCATGTTTACAGCAGTGCAATTTGTAATATCCAAATCTTGGAAACAACCTAAAGGCCCATCAACCGAGGAATAGATAAAAAAGATATGGTACTTTTATACAATGAAGTACTACTCAGCTATAAAGAAGAATCACATTGAGGCTTTTATAGGTAAATGGATGTGACTTGAGACCATACTCATAAGTGAAATAAACCAAACTCACATGTGTAAATACTGTATTGTCTCCCTAGTGGAAGAAACTGAAAGAGTAAATAAGATAGAAAATGTTCAGTAAATATTATTGAAGGATAACAAACTACCCAAAGGGGAAAAAACAAATCAGATAGGGAAAAGGAGAAAAGAACGAAAAGAGAAAAGATACAAATTTGCATATATGCACTTAAGATAGCTAAGAGGATTGTATTACTAATTTTATTAGTTCTTGGAACAAAACAGTTAACATTCATAGGATTAGATGAATTTTGCAAGTCTATATCTGGTAATCTGAGTGACTCTTCTGAAGATAACTATGCAAAATAACAACCTTTGCTATGTTTCTACCACCTTGTTTTGCAAACCTGTATTGTTATTGTTTTAGATTCTTTGTTATTGTTATTTATTAGCCTCTTTTGTTTCTTGTTTTTCTTGTAATTCGTGATGTTTTGTTTTGTCTTTCCCTCTAATACATGTGTAGGCTTATACAAGCCTAGAACTTGCCCTAAAGAGTTTACAAGAATTGATTTTATTATGAGTGATGGTATGAACAGCTACTTTGAAGAAAACGAGACATTACGGTAGCCATTGCCGATTTCCTATCATCTTGTTGTGAAGTCCAGTAATGCTTTTATCCTGTGTTTTGGTTGTTCTTAGTCTGTTCTGTGTTATTTGATTTCAATATGTGTGAAAGTGTGGACAGCTATTTGGAAGAGAACAAGAGACATTATGGTAGCCATTGTTGATTTTCCTACTGTCAAGTTTTGAAGGCCTGTAATGCTTGCATTCTTTTGTTTTTACTGGTTTTATACTATTGTGTTTTGTTTGAATTCATTGTGTGTGAAGATATGGACAACTATTTTGAAGAAAACAAGAGACGTTATGGTAGCCACTGTTGATTTCCTGTTCTCTTGTTTTGAAATCCTGTGTTGCTTGCATTGTTTTGTTCTGATCTGCTTTCTTCTGTTCTGTTTTATTTTATTCTCTTTAAAATAAAATATAAATAAATAAATAAATAATTAAAAAAAACATACACACAGGGAATCAACAATTGCTGCAACTCTCAGAAGGAGATTCCCCCTAGGTGCCACACTGCATATTGCTATCCTCTGAACAGATGATCAGACCATTGGCCCTAGACCTGCAATGTTAATGAAACACCGAAGCACCACAGGCATTCAATTGCATTTCACCTCGGGAGCTATCTTCACAGCCTGTGTTTCTTCAGATTAGCTGCATGCTGACAGGGCAGGGAGGCATTGGCACTTCTTGTTTGCCAGTTTGCATGCTGGAAGGGGCTGGGATCTACCTGTTCCCAGTCTGCCTGCAGCCCGCTTATGGCCCTGGTTCCCAGCCTGGGCCTGCTTCCTGTGTGGCCTTGTTCTCTCTGTCCCCACTCTGCAGATGGCACTGACTCACAAGAAGAGACTTGGGTCTGGCTGTTCCCAGTCCAGTGGAGGCCCATGCACGTCACTGGTTCCCAGACTGGGCTTGCTTCCTGATTATTATTTTTAGCACCATATCTTATATACCCAACCTTATACATACCATTGGGAGCCGTTGAAACTGGAGACTAATCACACGTGAAGGACTAAAACAAGGCCAGCCCTCAGAATGAGGAGCCCCCGATGCATGCTGTGTGAACAAGTTGTTCCAGCAGGAGAACACTAAGCAGCCAAAGTGAGCCAGGCAAACAAGTTGCTAGGCAGGGGGGTTTCAAGTGATGATAACCTCCCAAGAGTATAAATAAATGCACTGCAGTCGTTGGGCAGTTCTTTTTCTCCCACTAGGGGAGAAGGCACCACCTGACCTCAGCTTTCTGCATCTTGAATCTTATTTTTCTTCATCCTCCACCATCCCTGCTCTGGAATATCAAGAGCTGTGGTGGACGCAGCAATACACTATGCTTTTCTCCTCTACATACATATGATAAAATTTAGTTTATAAGTTAGGCACATAAGAGATTAACAGCAGAAACTAATAATAAAATAGGACAATTATAGCAATACACTCTAGTAAGAGTCATGTGACTATAGTTTTTCTCTCTCACTCAAAATATTGTCCTGTTGTAACCCTTCCTGTGATACCTATGTACTACGTGATAAGACGAAATAAGGTGAATGATGGACTCTTCATGTCACAGTGTTTGGCTGCTACTTGAACACAGGCACTGTGATCCCTCAGTAGTCAATCTAAAAACCAAGACAACTCAGGGACCAATGGAAGGCAGTGAGTACAGTGTGGATCCTGGAGATGGTTCATGCCCCCATTAGACACAGCAGGATGGTGTGAAATTTTATCATAGAGCTCTAAATTGTACACAGCTTAAAACATCAGAATTATTTCTGGAATTTTCCGTTTCATATTTTTTTTTGGGCCATAGATGACTGAGCAACTGAAACCATGGAAAGTGAAACCGTGGGTAAGGGGGTACTACAGTAATTCCAGAATGCCTTCTTTACCCCCAAAAGAAACCTCATACTCTTTGGCAGTCCTAAACACTTCCCCTCCTCGAAGCCTTGACATCCATTAATCTACTTTCTGTCTCTATGGATGTGCCCATTCTGAACATTTCACACAAATTGCAATTGTGCAATAGGTGGCCTTTTCTAGTTTCTTTCAGTAAATGTAATGCTTCAAGGTTCAGTGACGTTGTAGAATGAATCAGCAGTTCATTCCTTTTGATGACTGGTTCCATTACACAGATATACCACATTTTGCTTATACATTCACCAACTGATGTGCATAGGAATGGTTCCACTTCTTGCCTCTTGTGAACAATGGTGACATGAAGATTTATATAGACATTTTTGAACAGACATATACTTTCTGTTCTCTTGGATGTAGGTATACATCCAAGACATTGTTGTGCTCAGTTACATGTTAACACTATTTGCTTTTTTCCCTTTGAGTAGGGTCTCCCTGTGTTGCTAATTTCACTCTTAAATTTGTGGATTCAAGTGATCTTCCTGAGTGTAGTAGCTAGGATGACATGTTTGGTTTATGTTTGCTTTTCTGAAGAAGTCTCAGACTGGCTTTTAGAATGACTGACCCATATTATATTCTCACCAATGTTATGAAGTTACTCTCTTTTTTTTACTACCATTTTCTAGTTTTACATTTATGTCTTTAATTCGTTCTGAGTTGATTTTGTGTATGGCATGGCGTAGGGGTTCGATATCATTCTTCTGCACATAGACATCTAGTTTTCCCAACATCATTTATTTAAGAGACTATGCCTTCCCCATTGTGTATGCCTACAATCTTGTTGAAGATCGGGTGCTATTTGTGTCTGGGTTTATTTTTGGTCCATCAGTCAATATGTTCTTTTGCCAGTACCATATTATTTAAATAACCCTAACTTTATGACGTATTTACAAGTCAGGAAGTGTGATGCCTCCTGCTTTGTTCTTTTTCAACATAGTTTTGGTTGTTTAGAGTCTTTTGAGATTCTATGTGAATTTTAGGATTTTTTTCCTGTTTCTATAAAACATGCCATTGAGATTTTGATAGTGTTTGCACTGAATCTGTAGATTATTTTGCATGTGTGTATTTAACTAATATTGCCTTCTAATCCATTAACATAAGATGGTTTTCCATTTCCTATGTCTTCTATAATTATTTCTTTTGATGTTCATTTTAAGTCAGTTTCTCTATTATTTTCTTAAGCAGCTTTATTGAGATATAACTGAAATATAGTACACTGTATATGTTTAAAATATAGTTTGATAATTTGATGAATGTGTGTACCCATGAAGTTATCATCATGATACAGATAATGAAAATATGTGTTACTTTTTATGTTCCTTTGTGTTTCCTTTATCCTGCTTCTTCCTTCTCTTCTAGACTCCTACACATCACTCCTGGTCTTCAGGGAATTCTATAGAACTGCCTTTTTTTTTTTATAACGGAGTAGTTTGTATATTCTTGAATATGATATGGTGGAGTCATACTGTGCATACTCTTACTTTACTTTGTTTCTTTCACACAACATAGTCATTTTGAAACCCGTTTTGGTTGTAAGGTGTATTCATGCCCATTATTTTTTATTGCTGCATTGGTCAGCTTTCCTATTGCTGAGACAAAATAACTGACAGCTGCAAGTTAATGGCTGATTAATTTTTTTTAGTAGTACATGATTTGCAGTATGTAATGTTTACATTCCTTGGGTTGGTACATGTACGTAACACATGTTAATTTTTATGTAGGATCTTTCTGTCTCCACTGCAATTCACTGAGTTTGAGCATGCATTGTCATAGTAACCACTCTCAAAGTGAGAGTATTAATGATGCACAAGTAAACAAACTGCCAGACAAAATACATAATTTCTCATTTCTTGATGATTGGCACAGGCCAGCACAGAAGCCAAACAAAAGTTTGTTAAAAAATTAAAATATTAAGAAAAGGCTATCAGTATAGGTTAATAAAACTGAATACAAAAATAGATTTTTACGATTTGAAAGCTAGATAAAAAAACTTTCAGTTTATGGAATTTTAAACTGTCAAATAGCATGCCACACATTCAATGTATTGGGCAAATAAATGCTGTTTTATTTTTGCCATGTAGTAGTAGGAAAAAATATATGTTTTAAAACCAATTATAAGTAAAATAGCAGTCCTTTGTCACTGAGGACAGGACAAATACACAAAAGATATTCTTAGCATTAACCTGACAAAATTGACAACAGTAGTTTTATTTCCCTTATGTTTAATTACAGAGGCAAAAAATAGCAAGTTTGCCCATACAGTTAATACTGATGGTCAGGAGAAAATTTCCAAAGCACTGGTTGAAGAGGGTTAGATAAAATGTTGTCTGACATATTGAATTGGGGAAAATGGTAATTACTGCAGCTGATGGTAATTCATGTAAGTCATTTGTCATTGAGTTGGGGACAAAAGGAGAATACATGCATTTCGTGGATTTGGAATTAAAAAGAAGTGAAAAACTGAAGAAGATGTGGCTAAACCCAAGAAAAAACAGAAAAGAAGTATTAAAATTTATATGAAAGAGATTGACGGAGGGATAGGTGAGTTATCAAACTCATAAACTGGTTAAATTCCCAATTAATAAGCTCCAAATTGAATCAAAAGTCAATCTCTGATCCAACATACTCAAATTTGTATAAAATAGAGGTTAAAAAGGGTTTAAAGGTAATAAAAACTCTTCAGGTCACAGAACTAGAGAGCAACATTTTTGTTAGGCAGAAATAAGGATATTACAAGATATTTCACATTTATGTGGTAAATAACATAGCAATCACATATGAGATCAATGATATCTTGATGTGGGTGGTAGTTTCACTGCTATAAACAATATAGATACATATCATTTAAACACATTAAAATTAGTATATTTTATGTATTTAAAATTCATGGAGTAATCCTTCAATTAAAGCAAATGCACATTGAAGAAAAATAGGCTTCAGGAAATTGTGTCTGGGGAACTGCTCACTAAATTCCAGTTTTTAGGAGAAGTCTGGGAATTCTGGAATAAGAACTTTTTAGAGAGGTCACTGTACCTTCCTGGCACCAGGCAGGCAAGGTTCCCTTAAGTACAGGCTGTTATTTGAAGGGAGCATTTGGATGCAGCCTGTGCTGCCGGAGTGCCCAGTGGCCCAGCTCTACCCACTGGCACTGAATTCACACAGACATCAATTACTGCTGGGCAAGAGCGATGGGAGTCTGAGTGCCGACCTGTGCATGAGATGAGGACAATCAAGCCTGAGGTCATCTAGGGTCAAGCCTGTGGCTTTGGACAGCCATTCGTCACTTGGAATTGGGCAGGGGAACATAAACACAGGAGACAGTGAGTGAAGTTAACTAATTATACACAACTGTGGCCAGAGCAAGATAGAGGCAGTTCAAGGACAAACGTGTGTTTAGAAACAGGGCCTCCCCCAGCCAGACATGGAGCAGTCAGACCCGGACAGACATAAATAGGAGTCAGAGAAACCCAGGCTTCAATTTGGAGGGTAATGGGCTTGGAGCGGAAGAAAGAGTAATATTAAGCTTCCCAACAATTAAGCCATCCAGAGAAAGCTGCGTCATGTCAGCCTGGGGGAATGGCCATGACAGTCAGAGTCAGAAAGAAAAAACTCTAAGAAATGTTTCTCCACCAACCAGTAACTCCATGTGATGTCATCCAGAGCTCCATGGAAGGGAGGTGGCTGCTGGGGAGTTGATCGGTTTGACTGAGTCATTTCGCTACTATTACTAGGGGATAAAGAAAAAGACTACCAACTCCATTAAACTGCCACAGTGAGAATCCTGAAGACTTTGGGGCTAAACAGATACAGGTTCATGTCTCATCTTAACCACTAGAAACGGTGTAACTTGGGTCAAGTTAATTGAATTTTCTGAGTCTTGGTGTCCTCAATCCAAAGAGGAAGGTGATAGCACACACTTTACAAGGTGGTTACAGGGGTCTGGAATGGCACAGTTATGTACAGAGTATGTAGAAGGTCTCTCCCACAGGGCCAGACTTGGTCAAATGGTCCTCCTCTTCTTCATCACCATTCGAGTGATTTTGGGACAGCTGCCACCTTCATTCCTTACCTTATTTTCTTTGTCTCAGGTCATAAAAACAAGGAACAAAATCCTAGTCACTATTTTCCCTATCTGCATTATTTTTTCCCCTTTGAGCAGTTTCTTACTCTTTCACAGTATTTATTGAAGATTCTGTATCTTGTATACTGTTTCAGTTTCTTACAGTAGGAACTCAATACAGTATTTACACATGTGAGTTTGATTTATTTCATTTATGAGTATGTACTCAAGTTGCATTCATTTACCTATAAAAGCCTCAATGTGATCCTTCTTTATAGGTGAGTAATACTCCATTGTATAAAAGTACCACATCTTTTTTATTCATTCGTTTTTTGGTGAGCAATTGGGTTAAAAAGGAGAAAGGGAATAGAAAAAAGATACAAATTTGTATATATACACTTAAGATAGCTGGGATGATTGTACTACTGACTCTATTAGTTCTTGGAACAAAGCAGCTAACATTCATAGGATTAGGTCAATTTTGCAAGTCTGTATCTGGTAATCTGAGTAACTGTTTTGAAGCTAACTAAGCAAAATAACAACATTTATCATGTTCCTACCACCTTGTTGTGGAAGCCTATATTGGTATTGTTATTTATTTGTTTCTTTTGTTTCTTGTTTTTCTAATACAGGAAGGATAGATATACATATATAGGCTTATAAATGCCTAACACTTCTCCTAAAGAATTTGCAGAATTGATTTTATTATATGTGGTGGTATGAACAGCTACTTGGAAGAAAAGGAGACATTATGATAGACATTGCTGATTTCCTGTAACCTTGTTCTGAAGTCCAAGAATGCTTTTATTCTTTGTTTTGACTGGTTTGAGTCTGTTTTCTTTTCTTTTTTTTTTTCTTTTTTTTTTTTTTTTTGGTTTCAATATATATGAAGATGTGGACAGCTATTTTGAAGAAAACTAGAGACATTTATGGTAGCTATTGTTGATTTCCTTTTGTCTGGTTTTGAAGGCCTGTAATGCTTTCACTCTTTTGTTTTGATTGGTTTTGTACTATTTTGTTTTGTTTGAAATTATTGTGCGTGAAGGTAAGGACAACTATTTCAAAGAGAGCAGGAGCGATTGTGGTGGCCGTCGCTGATTTCCTGTTGTGTTTTTTTGGAGTCCTGTGTTACTTGTATTGTTATATTCTGATCTTATTTGTTCTGATTTGTTTTATCTTGTTTTATTCTCTTTAAAATAAAAAAATCCTAGTCATTAGGTCATGCAGAAGCCAATGAGAGCTCTCTGCTGGGGTGCAGGCCATCGCCCCTCTCCCCAGGAGCACATACCCATCACGGCCTCCTTATGTGAGACGATGGCTCCCCTACAGTAAGTTATGTATTTGGCCTCTGTTTGACAGAAGAACCAAAAGCCACAATTAAATACATTTGATTAAATATTTATGAAAAGAAAAAACATGTCAGGAGAGAGGAAATGGATCTGGGGGAGGGCGGCAGGAGGAATTGGGGAAACAAAAGTGGGGATGAAGATGATCACAGCATTTTTTATGCATGTGTGAAAATGCCACAGTGAAACTTATTATCCTGTGCAATTAATGTGCACTAATTTAAAAAACTTATCAATCTATCACCTAGTCAACTGCCACTCAACTCATCTAGCATGGAGCTACATGTGAGTTATATTTGATGTAGGTGCACTTTGGTTGTCTGCAGAGGAATTCTGCCCAACAAGGGTACACTTCCCTGACTATAACTAGCAGTTCTTTCTGGGCAACAAATACCATAACAACAAATCTCAACATAGACACAGACTCCAAGAGAAGAGGCATATGAACCCTTCCCCTGTCTCTTGACACCCTGTTTTGTCATATTTATGCTGGATTGGGTAGAGACTGTCCTAATTCTGTCAACTGTAATCTGCATTGGGCATCTCTCATTGCTCATTTAAATAAAAGTAAAATAGTACTGCGGGTTTAATGCCTCATTTATTTTACCTAGAAGGAGATCTTATCCTTCACACACTGACACAGAGGGTTTGCAGGAGTTCCTCAATAGGATGTGTTGGGAGGAGGCACTATTAGTCAGGGCTGTTCTGAGGCAGGTTGGGGAGAGAAAGAGATACATTTTTGGTGAAGAAGTGGCTCACAGGATAAGCTGGAGACACAGGAGAGCCAGTCAAATTGACAAAATTAACCACCGTGGGTGAATATGGCCTTACATGGCCTATGATGTTAGTTGGTACAAGAAAGCTCCAGGCAGAATGAAAAAGAGGAAAACATGTACTATGGAGTTAGTTAGACCTCTGATCAAATACAACCAGGCCTCTTTTTATGCCATCAATTTTAGTTGTCTCCCAATAAAATGTAGATAATGTTTATTGCATAAGGTTCTAAATTTAGATAAGATGATATGTGCAAAACATCCAACAAGCAGTATTCAGTAAGAGGTGGATAATATGACTAATAATGCGCTATGATGATGCTACTAAAATCTGATCAGTGATCTTTGCCTCATCAGCTCTACTGTCTCCCATATAAAGCTTAACTCAACCTAAAGTCAGCACAATTCCAAAACAGGTCTGACAACCATTTCCAAACGTACTGCTTAGTCACCCAAACTGCACAGGATTGGATATCTTTCTGGCTACTGTCTATGGCTTACACACAGTTCACTATAAGCACAATTTCTTGCTCTTAAGAGATTTGCAAAGGCCAGTACAAGTATTTTACTTTTGAAGAAAATCCTAGCTGCAAATTCAAAGAGAAAAGCTGCAGTGTTACCATTTAAAATGTCTAATGCAAGAAGTAATCACATGTCAATTAGTCAATTGCAACTCATCTGTTACTACATGGAAACTATATTTGATGATGAATACTAGGTTTGGGATGCTTGCTTTGATGTGGAATGGGACCCCCACAAAACAAGAATGCTTAGGGTCCATGAAGATCTTAGCATAACCCTAACAAAGACTGAGAATGTGCATGTTCCTGGGATGGAAAACACTTTGGGGGAGGAACATGAAGATAACGGGACTGACTGGGTACGCAAGGCCACAGGCCATGAGCCTGCTGAGTGCTTGGATACGGGTAGGTTCAGGGGACACACTGTATATGGGAAGGTGTGTTAACAGAGGTGTCAGTGGTCCCCACATCAGAAGATCCCACATTCCAACATCTAAGTGAGAGAAGAGTCTACCTGAGCATCTTTCAGCAAATACATAGTTCAGGCAGAACTGCCAAACAGAAGCAAGTAGTAGCTGCTGACAGCTTGGACCATAAATACTTGTAGTCAAATAGGAATAATGAAATACTGATGCCATGAGCATTTCCATATCCCTCATACAGATTAGCATTGGTATCCTTCTGTTTCATTCCCATTTTCTACCCTGTACTACAATCTGTCCTCATTGAGCAAATAATAGGAATATGCCAACAAAAACCCAGGGAGTTGTTTTGAGGCTGAGGTGATGGTTGAGCATGGTGCTTCTTGGAAAGGCGGTGCTAGCCTTGAGCCAGGGAGATTTCCCCAGCCACGGGGCAAGTTGGTGACTGCTGACCACATTCCTCACTGGCTACTTGCCCAGGGGAAGGAAAGAGAGCATTCCATTACTAAGAGAAGCAGCAAATCAGTAGATGAGATGGTATTTTAGTCTGTTTGTGCTGCTGTAACAAAAATACCCTTTACCAGGTAATTTATAAAGAATAGAAATTTATTTCTGGCAAATGCAAAATCAAGGCACTAGCAGGTTTGGTGTGTGATTAAGGCTGCTCTCTGTTTCCAAGATGGAACCCTGAGCACTGTATCCTCTTGAGGATATGTCTTCACATGCAGAAGGGCTCAAGGTACAGACTCCCTCAATACACCCTTTAATAGACTAATCCCATTCATGATGTTGGAGCCCTATGACCCAGTCACATCCTAAAAGTCATAACTCCCAATACTGTTGTGTTAGAAGTTAAATTTCAACAAGAATTTTTGCAGGGGACAGAAACATTCCAGCCATCATAGATAGCAAGAGTTAGAAGTGTAAGCCCCCTAGATAGTCTTGATTGTACCAAGTAACACACAAAAAATTGCCAACATAATGGGTCCTATTCAGCAGAATGGGCCACCCCTGCAGTCTGTGCTTCACCATAGCTTGCCATTACATCCACCAGTGAACCAAGACCGCATTACTCTTGGGGGCACTCTGGTCTTCCTCTTCTCAGACACAAGAAGTAAGGGTCAGTTGGTATAACTGACCCCAGAACCTATGACACAAAGGTCCTGCTTGCTGATTTCCTTTGATCCTCTTCTTAGTGTCAAACAGCATGTGGCTAGCTGGGCAAAATCCATGTTTTTACTGAAAAACTCCTATGACAGACTTTTTTCTATCAAGTTAAATCATCCCAGGTTCCCAACTTACTGTTAAAGGAAACATTCATTTTAACATCCCTTTCATACAGTTCTTGCCATGTGCCACACATGATCCTGGAAGTATTTATAAGTATAAATCTATTTATTTTCCATAACAGCTCTGACACAGGCACTGAAATCATTATCACCTACATTTTCTAGAAGAATACATGAGGTTAGATGACAGAGAGGTTAAGCTACTTTTCCAATATCACACTGCTTACCAGTGGCAGAATGAGGACCCAACCCTAGCCAGCCAGGATTAGAACTGCATTCCTGTGCTGCCTCATTTCCTTCACTGCAACTTTCCTCAAACTCTCTTAAGATTGTGGAGTGTAAAGTTGGTCATGATGTCCTAATGACAATTTGGTCTTACTTGACATCAGGGACAGTCACTGCTTCCCCCATTTCTGTTCTCACTTTACAGAGGCGACTTTGCTTTCGGCTGCTACTACAAAGTAACTTCAGGTTTGCCATGCACCCCTGTCTTTCCCACCCCTTCTCATCTTTCCCATATCACCCCGTTTACCCCATCCTCCTTGCTCAGATACTCAACAGTTTGCTCAGATTATGTCAGAAAACTCCTAGAAGCAAGTGGACCAGAACAGGGGAGCACCACCAGGAACAATAAGGGATGTAGGTCATCTGCCCGGACAATGAGCATAGAATTTAGGCAGATTTACATTTCTTTATATATAAGCAGAACAAACAGATTCTAGTTAACTTATGTAAACAAAGAAAAAGACCATATTGGAAGGATTCTGGGTGACTTAGGATCAAGGAAGTGTTGACTATTTCGAGTAATTAGGTCTCAGAAAGCCCAGATAGAAGAAAACCTTGGAGGTTTCAGTAGCAGGGCTCATGAAGCCTCTTTAAGGTGCGTCCAAGGAACATATTCACTCCAAATAGCTCCCATTTGTTTCTAAATTTTCATCAACACATAGCAGTTGTACATACTTACAGGGTAGAGTGTGACATTTCCATTCATGTACACGGTGTTAATGATCAAATTAATGTAATTAGTATACATCTTACCTCAGACATCTATCATTGCTTCATGTGAGGAACATTCAAAATCCTCTCTACTGGTTATTTTGAAATGTTCAATAAATCATTGTCAAATACAGGCAGTCTACTGTGAGACAGAATAATAGAGGTTATTCCTATTATCCAGCTGCACCGCTGTATTTTTTAACTGTCTTCTCTTCAGCAATCCCCCTTCCCAGGCTCTGGCAATCATGATTCTGTTCTCTAATTCTATGAGATCAACCTCTTAGCATCCACAGGTAAGTGAGAACACGCAGTATTTGTCTTTCTATTCCTGGATAATTTAATTTAGCATAATACCCCCTACACTCATCCACATGGTCACACATGGCCGGACTTCAGTCTATGCCTGATGAGTATTCCGTTGTTTCTATACACCACAGTGGTTTTGTCCATTCATCCACTGACAACACTCATGGTGATTCCAAATCCTAGATCTGCGAACAGTGCTGCGGTAAATAAACAAGGGAGTGGAGATAAAAAATAATTTTATTTTAGCATACATATTTCCTTTTCTTTGGCTATACACACAGTAGCTGGTGTTGCTGGATCACATGGCAGTTCCCCTATTTCCCATTTCCTTTGTTTGTCCAATAGAGATTTCCATTCTCCACAGAGGAAATCTGGAATAGGTCTGACCTTAAGGAAAGGACTTGGTTAGGCTGTGGGAATGGAGATCCTTAGGAGAAAGCTATGAAGGGGGAATGGGCACCAGGCAGGCAAAGCCGCAGCTGTTTGCTTAGTGCCCCACATGTTCTATGGCAGATCCCCAGGGTCACTGTCCCCTTCTTCTTTTGGGTACCCATCAGGCTCACTTCTTTCTGTTTTGACTCTATCCTATTCAACTCATCTGGAGGGCCTCCTGAAGCGCCATGGGAGGAAAGCTTCCTCTGGGCTTCATTTCTCCTCCTGTGTTTGTTCCACTTGGTCACTACCCTTTTTATTTATAACTATCAACTTTTGAATGACATTTTACTTATGTGATCCTATTTAATCACAAAAACCCCATGAAGCAGGTAGAGTAGTTGCTGCTTCCACTGTCTTGTAGGTGAGCCAGCTGGGGTTAGGCAGGCGAGTTGCTTCAGTCCTGAAGTAATTAAGAGTCTGCAGCTATACCACCCTGCACGCACCCACGCTAGTCTGGAGTCATTAAGGAACAGGATATTGTACTAAAATTGAAGACTTCCAATTCTGCAGCACCAAGTTGCTTCCCACTCGTCCTATTGTTATGATTTCCAGGTTCTTAAGTGTTTGCTGCAAACAAAGTATTTGATTAATTTAGTGAACATCCTCTTATTTCACAGAAAAGAAACGATGAGCAATAACAGTAAAAAACAGATTTTATTTACTCTGTTAAATATTTTACAGTAAAACAAAACAGATATGTGTTCATTTCAGGGTGTTCAGAGCATTTTGTGTTTTCCTACACATGCTGTTCCTTTTTTAATCCTTTGGAAAGTCACAGTCACAATTCTCTCAGTGCGTAAATAGGATTCGGCTCTCATCTTGGCGGTCCTTCAGCCGACACCCACAGCTACCCCATATTTCCTTCAGCTTTTGTAAGACAGCCCCCTTGCCATTTAGACCTCTGTCAACACCAGTGGAACGCTAAGCACAAGTGACAGATAGGTTGTTATTACCAGGCTTGTCAAGTCGCAATTCCCATTGAGTGGGCTCACATGTCCTGGCCCTGCTGGATAGTTTTACAGACACAGCAAGGGATCTGGGAGGCCATGGGCCCAGTTGGAAAGAGCTTTCAGTGATTCTCCACACCACCTGGAGATTATCTTGGAGATTCCTCTAGTGCCTAAGTCCTGGCGGCGGTGGCCGCCTTTTGGATACATCTCAAGTTACTTTGAGAAACATCTATGAATTCATTTATTCAGTCAAAGATATTTATTAAGTGCCAAATGTGGGCCAGGTGCTGTCTGCAGGGTTAAGTGAACATTTTAAATTCCCTCTTATTCAATAACCAAGCACCTATAGATGTGTGTGTGTGTGTGTGTATATGTACGTATGTGGAAAGGATCTTCAATGCCTTAAGAAAAGGTTCATAGACTTAAAAGTGTTCATTCACAATCCAGCAGTCAAGGTGGATGGATAATGAGGCTATGGACATCTCAAAATTGATTTGTTATGGATTAAAGCAACAGTCATTGGTAGCTTTTTGTTGTTGGTTTTTTGGTACAGTCGAATATTGGTACAGTTCGGGTTGGGCTCAGCGGGTGGTCTTTCACAGGGTTTTCTTGGCGTTGCTCACGTGGCTGCAGTCCACGGTCAGCTCAGCTGTACTGGCAGTGCAGAAAGGCCCTGCCACCTGGGGACATGTTAGGTTCCTGGCCAGACTGCCCTGACTCCCCCCGCCCTGCTTACAGCTCCCGGTGGGCAGATGCAGTTTGCCTGCGTGGTGGTCTCGGAGCTCTCAGTGGCCCATGAAGACAAGCCCCAGTGTGCAAGCACTTTTCAGGCTGTGTTTAGGGTCATTGTTGCCCCACTGACTAGTGTGAGTTTCATGGGCCAGGTCAGAGTCACAAGTACAGGGAAGACGACCACCCTGGGCGTGAGTGCAAAGACGCACAGGCCCTCTGGGGCTGTCACTGTGGCAACCAACCCAGATGCTGTGCAATAGGAAGTGGCAGAGAACAGGAGCAGCAAGAGCATTACTTCTCCAGATAGCAGCGACCACTACCATCACACTCCACGTACGCCTAGAGCAGCTTAATTCAGAATTTTGAAGACAACCCAGAAATGCAGAGTTGTGCATGCATTCTCCTATTTAAGCTATGGTTGGTTAATGTGAAATTTAAAAATCTACTGTGGCCACACCAAAGCACCTCTGGGGCCTGCATTTGACTTCAGAGCCCAGAGTCTGAGATGTCTGTCATCAAGAGTAGGATCCTGTGGTGTATAGTGTACTGGTTATTAAACATTGAGCGTTTTTCAAATACTAAAACTTCAAAGAGATCAGACTATCCTTTTAATTTTTGCTAATTAAGTCTTTTTTTACAGCACCTGTCATCTGTAATCCTATGACTTTATAAACAATAGTTAAATACTCCAAACTAACAATAACTTAAATTCACAATAAGTGCACAATCCCTAAGTTATGACAGAATCTTACATCAATGTTTCTTATTTCTTTGACTGTAAGACACACCTTTATCATACACTAACAATTTTGAAGTCACTATCTTAGTTTCCTTAATTAACAATGCATTCATGATACTGTAATGGTTTCTCTCCCCTGATACATTATTTAAACCATCATTATAATAGGTTATAATAGATGGTGCAGGATTAGGAAATTATGACATTGTCCACATTTTTCTCGTTTTGTTTAAGAATTGGTGAAAGCATTGTCAGGTGTGTGGGTTGAAGTCTAGTAACAACTGGAATGGCAGAAAGAGTACTGGTTTTGAATCAGACTGATCTGAGGGCTTTTGTTTGTTTGTTTTGTTTCTGAAATTGGGTTTCCCTATGTAGTTCACTGGCCTTGAAGTCATTATGTAGCTCAGGCTGACCTTGAACTCATGGTGATCCTCCTGCCTCAGCCTTCCAAGTGCTGGGATTGATCTGAGTTTTAATCCTGCCTTCACCCTTTGTGGCGTTGAACAATTTTGCTATGTCTTTGATCCCCAACTTCCTCATCTGTAGAGCAGAAATAATAATATTGGCCTAGAAATTAGAGATCATATAAACTGCCTTGTGATTACAGACACATAACTAATACTCAGCCCATAGTACACTCTCTTTTCAAGGAGCCATGGAAGTTTATGGTACATTTGCTTCTGTACAGTGCAGCTGATGCAGATGGCCAACCCCACACTGAGGGCCAGAGCAGCCTGTTTCCTTTTATGGCAGCAAATTCACTTAGGTGGAAACCAAGTATCTGTAGCAGAGATCATTGATACCCAGAGCTCATAGCATCCCTGCCCGTACCTTCATACTGGGCAATGATATACTGCTGTTTGTGCGAGTATTACTTGAAGCTCAGTGTCTTTATTAAGAACTGGTTCCATAGACTGGAACTCTACTAGTGATGGTGCTTATTCACCATTCTTCTCTTGTACATTGAGGGCTAGGTTGGCCTAGGTCAATCTTGCTTTACAAGCATGTCTTATACATAATCATATATACACATCCTATCTACATCATATACATAGTTTTCATTTTTCTTTCCTGCACTTGAGGCAAGGTGGTCAAAAGTGTGTGTGCTGAACATACCTCCCCTCTACCCTTTGCTTCTTTATGTGTTGGAGCTCTGGGGAGTAAGTGGCCTTGGGACAACACCAAGCTCAAGCATCCCCAAGAGTCACCTGGCCGTTTTAGCATCTAGCACATGTAGGCTTGCAAAGGCCCATCACTCATCTTTCTGCCTGTGCCATCCTTGCCCATTCCTTTCCTCTTTGAGCTAGTACTGGAAAATTGGACTGACTTATGGGGTCCTAGGAAATTTTAAAATAATTTTGATCTTTTGTCCTCCTAATTTTCACTTCCTGTTTTCCCTACAGGAAGAAAGCAGTAGAGTAGATAATACGTTGACTTTAGGGCTAGACAGACTTGGGTTCAGTAGCTGCTTGCTAGCTCAGCGATAGTAAGCTAATCAGGTGTTCTGGGTCATAGTTCCTTCACTGTAAAATAAGTATGATGATACCTGTCACATAGCACTGTGTGAGCATCAAGCACAATGTCACATTATTACAGAAAGGCTCTAGCATTGTGCTTGGTACAGAGTAGGCACTTAACTCATTCACTCAAGTATCTGTTAAGTTTCAGCTCTGTGCAAGGAGGTGTTTTGGAACGAGTTGCAGCATGGAGCAGAACCATACAGTTTCTTTGTCACATCAAACTTACTTCCTAGAAGGGGAAGCCAGACAACAGGCCATTAAGCAACTAGAGAAACACAAGCTGTCAGATAGTGAAATGCTTGGAAGGAAATCTACCAGGGGAAGGGGGTGGAGAGGGACTGCAAAGATGGGGAAGCAACCTTTTGCGGGCTGATCAGTGCCTGCCTCCCAGAGAAGATAGGAGCCAAGACCTAGTCATTGAGGAGGATCCAGTGTGACAATAGGAGGGGGCACTTTCTGAGCAGAGGAACTGGCAAGTGCAAAGTCCTCTTCCATATTTTTCTGCCCTTCCTCCTAAATCTGACCTCAGACCTGTACCTTCCCTATCTGACAGTTCAGTGAGGCAATCACAGGCATGACCCAAACTCCAACTCTAGTTCCCAGTAGCTCCTGGGAACAGCCTAAGCCCTTTCTCCTAACACAACCTAAATGCACCACTTATTCCCAGCTGCTCAGACTCATCTCTGAGAAACCCACATTGTTCTAATCCCCATCTTGATTCTTGGACCTCAGTCATTGGGCTTCCAGGTTTGCACGTTCATAACTTCTTAAGGCCTCATGTATGCTGATCTTCCCTCCTCAGGCAGACCAGAAGGGCTACACACACATACACACAAAGGCATCACTCCCTCTGTTTCTTTTGTCAGGCCTGTGACTGCTACTCTGCTTAGTTGCTGAGTGAATAAATGTTTTCATCTTCCTACTCAGACTAAAACAGCCATTCCGCCATCACTGTAGATGCCTCTTTCTGTTTATGTTCTTTAGGGTTTTCTTACTATCTATCTTGATTTGGTCTGGTTAGTGGTCACCTACCCAGTAAGAAAATAAAAGACATATAGCTGAGGCAAGAGGAACACAGGTTCAAGCCCAACCTGGGCACTGGTGCTGCAGATGTAACTCAGTGCCAAGGCCCTGACTGCAGTCCCCAAAGTAAATGCCACGAGAGCAAGGACGTTGTTCTTTTTTTCATATACCTCAGCAGTGTCTGCCCATGGTAGAAGCTCAGTGAAAGAATGATTCCACACCAGAGATGCCGTCTCCAGTAGTGACCTCGGCCAAGTTAGAACTACTGGTCCTAACTTCTTTTCACAGAGAAGAAAACCTGTTCTGGAAAGACATTTCACACCTTTTCCCTGGGCTGTAATTCTAAGAACTCAGACTCTGGAGGTCTGCCAAAGGAGTGAGTTTTGGGCCAGTGGCAAAATTGTTAATTTCCTGTTGTGGCCCTGTGGCCTTTCTCTTAGTACCTGATGCAGAAGTGGAGAGTTCAGAAGAGGTGGGAGCAGCTGCCCTGTAGTCTATACATTCGCCGAAGCTGTGACTTCATTTATTTAATTCATTTCAACCACCTCTCTTTTAATTGACTATTTACAATCTGCTGGGACCGTAGTAGTGACCTGTAGGGTTAAGAGGAAAGTAATGGTGTGTCAATGAAGGAGCTGCTCTGGGCTCTGACACCCCACTCTGCTTCCCCCATTGGCTCAGGGAAGATGTGGTTTATATTAGCGACCTGGAGAAAGTTCATGCCCTCTGGATAGAGTGTGTCCATGAAATGGCAGAGTGATTAATGGTTTATTTACGGCACTGACATCCAGCCTGTCAGGACCCTCCAGTGGCCTTTGATGTAAAACACACCAAGAGGCCCTGGGTCTTCCTTATCTCCTCCAAGGGGAGAAATCAGAAATGAGGAATGGAGGTTTGAGGCTCCAAATGCTGGGCTTCAAGAGGCTGAATGGTGAAAACAGACAGGAGCCAGTGACTGGGAGACAGCGGGGGTCCTGAGGATGGGCAGCACTCAGCAGGGTGCCCCTGTTGTTTCTCTCATTTCCCTTCTCTCCCTTGTATCTTCTTCCTTAGGCACCTGCATGATGACTTAGATCCCTCAAATCTCACAGGCTAATGATTTCACAAGTCACACACGAATGCTACCAAGGGTAATGGCATGGGTATTTGTATTTCTAAAGGAAGTGGGTGGGCAAGGGTGAGACCACAGTTTTGAAGCATTAATAATTTAAGGCACTCTGAGCTCTGGTTGAAAGAGCCATGTTTCTTTAAGAGAACAAAAGAGCCCAAAGTGATTCCCAGTTGCCCAGGACAGAGGACAGAGTTTGCAAACAAGCAGCTACAAGCTGAACCCAGTCTACAGCTGTATTTTGTTTGGCTGTTGAGAACCAAAAAACTTTTTAGTAGTTGCCAATATTTAGCGATAAGATTTCAATTTCACATAAAAGTTTGGACTTCTGCTGTCTTTGGCGATCTGGGGACACTGGGGCTGTAGTCCCTTAAGGCAAAAGAACTTCAGCTGAAGAACAATTGACCTCCTCAACTGAGGCCAAGCCTTTGTCCACAGATAGACGCCCCCATTTCATAGTATGTGTCAGTTGCAATTTATCACTGTATTTGAATTGTTGTTTCATTAATTCCCGCACTTCAAGCATGTTTGGAGAATAATTTTATCCAGATTCTTTGAAGCAGTAAGCATGTGTTTCTTTTCTTTTTTTCTTTCTTTCTTTCTGACAGTGAAATTGCTATGCCAAAACCAATGTAATAGGATTATTGTGATGTTTATGGAAGATACCGTTAAGTGCTTAGTATAGTACCTGGCACATAAAAAGCATTCAGTAAATGACTGCTATTATCCTTATTGCAGACATGAATTGTGACCTTTCACTAAGTAAAAGCCCTCTGATGATCTCTTGCTGATTTTGAAGCTATTATTCATGTTAACAGTTTTGAAAAGTGTTCTACCTGTCTGGGATCTTATGATATCCCAATGCAGCTTGGATCCTGGAGTTTTAAAGAATTCTCTGATGGGTCCTGGGGGCAATGTCAGAAGGTCCCATGGCAGTTGAAATAGCATCTAGATTTACAGCAGTAATAGTAAATTCACTACATGGGGATTCCAATAAAGATGGCACCGTCATGGGATAAAAGGCAAAGAATTGGGTCAGTATTCTGAACATGTAATGTCTAGCTTAGTTGCATCAACTCACCAGAGCAGATTTCTGGGCAGCACAACATTCTCAGAATGATTGGGAACAAGACCTGAGCACCAGTGTTTTAGTCAAACTTGACTAGATCCAGCAGTCCTACTACTGGTTCCATTTCCAAAGAAAGTGAAATCAGCACATTGAAAAGATGTCTGCACTTTCATGTACATTAAAGCAGCATTGACCTAAATGTCCATCAGTGAATAAATGGATAAAAGTAAATGTGGTATATATACACAATGGAATACTATCCAGCTATGAAGAAGAATGAAATCTTATTATTTGTGACAATGTGGAATGGACCTGGAGAATATTATGTAGAGGCAAAGAAACCAGGCCCAGAAAGACAGACACCACATGATCACAGTTACATTTATAATCTAAAAACAAAAATAAAACTCAACAAACTCATAGAAATAAAGTATATTGTTTGTTACCAGGAGCTGGGGGAGGGGGACTTGGCAAGATATTGATAAAAAAAATTACAGTTAAGAAAAATAAGTTCAAGAGACCAATTGTATAACATATGACTATAGCAAATAATAATGTATTAAATTTCTATGATTTGAATGAGTGTTCCCCAATACCCCATGTGTTAAAGGCCTGGTCCCCAGTCTATGGTGCTATTGGAGGTACAGCTGGGATTGTTTTGGTTTCTTCAGGGCATTACCTTTGAGGGAGATGTCAGGACCTTGGCTCTTCTTCTCTCTCTCTCTCTTTGCTTCCCAGATGCTGCAAGGTAAATAATTTGTTCTACCACACACTCCCACCATGGTATACTAACTGCCTCGTCACATGCCCAAGAGCTTGAGGTTTGAAAAACCCTAAGCCAAACAAGTTCTTTCTCCTTATAAATAGATTTATCCAGATATAATAGAAAGCTGAAAGAGTTCTTAAAAATTGTTGAGTAAAGTTTAAATGACTTCACCACAAGGAAAAAACCCCCACATACTTGTGAGATAATGCTTATGTTAGGTCAATTTACCCATTCTGTTATGTATCTATATTTCAAAAGATCACATTGGACACTGTCTTGGTTAAGTTTCTTGTTGCTAAGATAAAATACCCAACTCCCAGTAAAAGGAAGAAAAGTTTACCTGGCTCACAGTTTGTAGAAGTTTCAGTCCATAATCAACTGCTCCAAGGCAGAGTGGCACATGGCAAAGGGGCAACAGTTCATGGTGGTGGAAAACAGCACAAGAAACAAGCAACAGCAATGAGACTCTTCTTGTCCCTTATACTGTATGCAGGCTACCCACTCTGGGGTGAGTGTAGCACTCACATACTTAATCCCAGCTTTCGCACTCTAGATTCAGCCACCCCTGGAAAGCCCACCTCAGGACTGCGTGAGGTACTGGGGAGACATCTAGAAACAAACCATAACAAACATGATAAATATCTATATATATGTAAATTTTGATAGTTAAAATAAGCAAATTTTAAAAGAATCACACACATCTCAAGGGATTTGAAGACACAGAGGGCTGATGAATAACAAGAACTACAGTAGCAGGAAGACTCTAGAGAGGGGTGATCTAAGAGAATTGAACTCACTTTAGTATTAGATTTAACCCTAGGAGCATTTGTCATATTTATGCTAAGGCTAAAGGTTTCAGAATCTCATGCTTGCACCTAAAGAAAGTTGCATCTTTTGGAAGAGAATTGGAGGCCTCAAGAGCTCAATTAGCTTTTCTCTCAGGATGTTGCTTCATTGGAGGATTGTACTGGATGGAAGACCACAGATATTAGAAGACGGCCTTTGAAAATCAGAGCAGCGTTTTGATTTTGAAAGGCAAAGATGAATGCTAAGTGTCTTTCAGGAGTAAAACGATGAGACTAATGGAAAGATCATTGGGATATAGGGGCACATGTGTGTCTTGAGTCCAACAGGGAGAGGAGGGAGAAATAATAAGAGAGAGAGAGAGAGAGAGAGAGAGAACAGGGAATAGAACTTTTGAAGAGATAATGGCTAAAAACTTTCCAAAACTGATAGAAGATATAACTCACAGGTTCAAGAAGTCTTTGCAAACCACAAGCAGAATAAAAACAAAGAAAGTCATATCTAGATACTTCATAGTAAGACTGCTCAAGATTAAAGACAAAATGAAAAGTCTCAAAAATTGCTAAAGAAAAGCATGTTATTTTCAAAGAAGCAAAAATAAGTACAATAATTTTTTTTATTTTAGCGAAGAAAGAAACAGAAAAAAAGACATATAAAACAAAAACAACAAGCAAAAGAGACAAACAAACGACTAGAGTAAATACACTACAGTAACATTGCAGGTTTACAAAATCGGATGACAGGAACTTGACAATGCTTGCAATATTGCGCATCGTTATCTTTAAAATGATTACTTACATTAACAGATACAGACATGCAAAATTAATCTAATCATATGAGCATTAACTGTTCTTTCTCAACAACGAATAGATTCAACAGTGTGTTCATTCTAGTTATCTTACATATACATATATACAGGTTTATATCTTTTCTCTTCTCTTCTCTCCTTCTACCTTTTCCCTTCCCAGTTACTCTTGCTCTTTGAGCTGTTCTTCACCCTTACGTACTATTTATTATAGATTTTGGATCATATATACTTTTCCATTTCTTACACTAGGGAGACAATACGGTATTTACACACGTGGGTTTGATTTATCTCTAAGTACAATAATTTAAGAAAATAATTAAATAACATTTTTGAAATTATGAAAGAAAGATATGTGCCAACCCATCATCCTACTCTCTGAAAATATTTTTGAAAATTGAAAGAGGAAAAAAAGACATTTTTAGGACAAACAAAAATGAAAGAGTTCATTGCCAACAAGTCTTTGATAAGAGAAATATTACAGTAAGTTCTTGATATAGAAGGAACACTCTTTCAATGGGCAGTGGAAACTCCATAATTGCAAGAAGAAATATAGAGCAATGAGTGGTAGAAAGACAGCTCAGGATAGAGCGCTTCTCTCACATGTACAAGGCCCTGGCTCAATAACCAGTACCACAAACAGCAACAACAACAACACAACAACAAACCAGAAATGACACTGTCAGTAGGCACATATAAATCAATTTTACTAAATATTAATTGTATAATATATATAGAATTGATATGCAAGAGTTAGGAAAAATCTTGCACATTAATTAGTGCAAAAATTGGGAGAGGTATAACTGAATTAAATTTTTCTAAAGATTTAACATTATATGAAAAATGGTAAAAACAGCTAATTGTGCTAGAATGTAAATTAGAGATACAGTTTTTACCTCTAAGTGATCTCTAAATGAATAGGAAAATATGCTTAACTGTCAAGAGAAAATTGGAGTCATAAAAATTTGACTAATTTTATAACAAGGTAGGAAAAGAAATAAATGTGTCACATGTAAAATAAATGGCAAAATGATAGATAAAGCTCTAATATATGATTAACTATGCTAAATGTAAATGGAGTAAATAGTCCAATTTAACTTTATGACATTATTTTAGTAGGTGGTAGTGTTGAATGTTGGAAAGATAGTCCACCATAAAATCCATGATTTATAGTGGCAAAAGATTTATTGCAAGTGTCCTAAAGCTCATGTAGCAAGAAGAAAAAGTATGTATCAATCTTGTGACTTTAAAGAAGAAATTTGGAAAATAGCACATTAATAGATATGTTGACTGGCTGCACTTACCAAAGCATCAGGAGAGATGAGTCCAGACAAAAATTTTCTGATTTGAAAGGAGAAATAGGGAAGAAATGATAAAATCCAGATATTTGGTATTATAGCTTGTACTCATGCTCATAGATGGGACTTTCTAGAGCTGGCTGGATCTAGGGCATTTGATCCTGGGATTAAGGGTGTATGGTACTAAATTAGTTCACTGATTGAAATTAGAATAGTTCTGGGTACGGATAATGGAAGCCCTACCCTGGCTGTGGGTGACAACAATCAATAGGGGTACAGCCTAGTTGGAATATTAAGGGAGAGATGGAAGGCAGGTTTGCTGCTTTGCTGTCTTCTGCCCACTTACCATGGGCTATTCCTCCTCTGTGATGTCCCTCTGCTATGCTACCCAGCCCTGGAGTCATTTGACTATGAACTGAACCTCCACAAACTCTGAGCTGAAATAAAATTTTCCTCTTTTAACTTTGGGTGCCTAGTACTCTGTCTTAGGAATGAAAAAAGTAATTGAAGCACTTTGGCATTAACAGATTTAAAAAGTCACCCAAATCTAGACCCCAAACAGTATGAAATAAAAATGAGAAAGAATTGTAAGCAATAATTGGTTCATTGAGATTCAGTTAAGATTTAGATGTATGGGGCTGGGAATGCAGCTCAGTAGTAAATTTCTTGCTTAGCATGTGCAAACCCCTGGGTTCAATTCCCAGCACTGAAAAAGAAAAGATATAGATTCATAGCAAAGATCCAAGTAGATGTATTGCTTCTCTGTCTGATTTGGATGGCCTCAAGATAGTTAACATCAAATTAAGAATTGTATCTAGGTAATGATGTATGGAACTGATTGGAAGCAGAAATTTAAGAAACATCCTATCTCATAATATTTCTTTTATTGCCAAAGAAATAAAATGAAGAATTATGAACCTAAACAGGTTTTTTTGCTTGAGCCTTGAGGCAATCTTTGGATCCCCAAATTTGAGCCTACAAGAATGACTTTTGACAACTGTACAACCCCTAAAGAGGGCAAATTTTACAGTGCCCACTCGATGCAATCAAGGAGACTGTGCTGGACAAGGAAGAATGCCCCAGAAGGGAGAACCAGGGGTCATGAAGAAAAATTGACTTCTGCCTAATGTTCTTTGATACAAGAATCAGGGTCAAGTCAAGAAAATTTCTGTGTACAGAGTAAGAATTTTCAGAAACCTGTCAAGCAGGATTCTATGATTGCTGTATTTTCATGACTGCTTGGTATCTTCCATACTTTCTAGTTGTGAATGGGAGTTCCTTCTCTCTTTGTCTGTCTGTCTCTCTCTTTTTCTCTTTACTTTTATTAGCACGTTTGCGGTACATAATGATTACATTGATTGTATATATACATAAACACTTCAATTCTTCTTTTCCCCTTCCCTCTATCCCCATTTTATCTAACCAGCATCAGATTCTTTTATTCATCTTATAAAACCTTACAAAGCTAATTATCATATACATAGGTTAAAAATCAGACTAATAGACCAAACAGCAGACAAAACAATAAGCCAATTATACTAGGTCAAAGTACAGTTTAAATACAATTGAAACTACAATGTTAAGTGAAACAAATCTGACCCACAAGCTTAAATATCACATGGCTTGTCTTATATGAAAAAATATATAAATAAAGTGCAGAATAAAAGGCAAATAATAGGAAAAAAGAGAGAAAAAAGTTACAGTAATCCATCTTATACAGTGTATCTAAAAATGAAAAGGAGCGGGTTGGGGGCTCCGCCACCCCGGAGGAGAACCAGAATGGGTCCAACCAGGCCCCAACTCGCTGGGACTGCGCGGCGCCAGCTTACATCAAGGGAGAACTAATCCACCTTCCGGGCTGGGGGCTCTGCCACCCCGGAGGAGAACCAGAATGGGTCCAACCGGGCCCCAACTCGCTGGGACCGTGCGGCACCAGCGCGTGGGCTCGGAATCAAGGACATCCCCCCCCCCCCCGCAAGCAAGCTGCTGGCTCTGAGGTCTGGCTAAATTGATGGCAACTAAGGTACATAAAGCAACTAAATGCTAGTGTTTTTTCGTAGATTTTGCAGGCCTCTGATCGGCACCCTGAGTGTCTCTTTACATGATGACAGTAGGCAATGTTGCAGACATGGGGGACTCTCTTCTGTCTTGTCTTCTAGGACCAATGTGGTTCTCACCATTTTGCTTTACTCTGATCGTCACTATTTTTCTTTTTTTTTTTCTTTTATTTTATATTCTGTTTTTATTGGCTTTGTATTGTTTTGTTTTTGGTTCAATTCTACTACACCTGTAGGAATGGTCAGCTAATCTGAAAATAACAAGGTATGCTATTGTAGCTATTGTACTCACATTATCGGTCTTCGAAGTTCTGTACCAGTCCTACTGCTTTGTTTTGATTGACTTTATTCTGTTATGTTCTGTTGTACTTTACTATCTTTAAAATAAAAAAAAATTAAAAAAAATAAAAATGAAAAGGAATTCTTGGGTGGTTATTTTATTTCTGTTCTCACTGTAGAGAGAGAGAGAGAGAGTGTGTGTGTGTGTGTGTGTACATGCACCTGTCAGTTATCTTAAATTTACAGGCACTTGGATCACAAGAATATGGATATGACACATAGAATTCCTTAGGGATTCTACAGTCTGGAATGATTGGATAGAACTTAGGGTGTCTTTCTTGTTGGGGGGATTTTGTTGATGTGTGAAGATGAGTGAAATAGATATTTAGGGACAAAGTGTTGGACAGTGGTCATGAATGGTATATATTCACCAAAACCAGCTTTTTTTACTTCCTAGACTCACAACTACTCCATTTTCCTTGCTTCCCTTGGACTTCTGTGGGACCAAGAGCCCAAGTTCTGTGGCTAAAGTGCTTCATGCCACTTCCAGGCTTGGTCCATAGAAACCTCTGATATGATCTTCTGTGTACCTCTAGAGTTGCATGCCTAGGGCGACTTTGGAAGTCATATTTAGCAGGTGGAGCCTCTATCAACCTGGGTCTCAGAATGGAGTCTCCCCATGTTTCCACCCTGCAGCTAATCTGCTTTCAAAAATATTCACTGTTAGGTTGCAGAAATTTTAGAATTACAGCTAGTATTACCTAAATTGATGTACCAACCTGTACCAGCCTTCCCTACAAGGCATATCCTACAATCTTCAACACTCTCAAAATTATGTTCCATACCTATGGTACAAAATGACTGAACTTTAACAGCTAGGCAACCTATTGTTCATAAGGAAATAGTGTTCTGACCAGTGTGGGATGACCCAAAGAACTGAGAAAGGTAAGTATGTGATCTTTGCTCATTCACAGTGCTGGTGGAAGGTCCTTTTACAATCTCATTTCTAGGTACCTGCTCCCTACAAGTATTTTCACAATTTTAGTCACTGAAGTGGTGACAAGAGTTGTAAAGTGAGCCTTCCTATAGTACTATTTAAAAGCTTTAGTATTCTGCGTAGAGTGACACATGTCTATAATCCAAACTGCTAAGGAGGCTGAGGCAGGATGATCACAAGTTCAAGGCCAGCATGTGCAATTTAGTAAGTCTCTGTCACAAGAGACATAGCTCAGTGGTAGAGCACCCTGGGTTCAATCTCCTGTGTTGGAAAGAAAAAAAAAACTTTATTTATGTAGTGAATATATTTACAACTTGTTCCTCTTAGAGATGTTTTCTGCAATGGGCTCAACGTATTTCCCCGCAAAGGATAAATTCTGGAAATGTCTGACTAATACTAGCATCATGTCATAAGGGGGTGAAATAGTCCTGCTTTCTGACCCCAGGAATGTAAGGCCTTCTCATTTCAAATAATTCATTGCCTCAGGGTGTTTCTGTGTTTTTCTTGGTCAACTATACAGTCATCTCACTCTGTAGCCAAGAGCGATTTGCTTCTCTGAAACTGTCCAGTTTCGGGGATTTCTGTCCAACCAGGAAGGGTGTCACAGTACAGTCTTGTCTGACACAGGCTGATTCATTTTGGTTTTAAGCAAATCATTCCTTGTTATCTTATTAGAATATAAATTTGGCAGTAGGATGAGATTTCAATTCGATTTGTGAAAGAACAATGGAGAACATGTGTGTTGTTGAGCCTGTGTATAGCTATGTGTGTCTGTCTTGTATTATGCAATGAGCCTAAAAATTACCAGTGAAATTCTCAGAGATCTAGTGCGTGCAGAACTAGTTGTGAAAAGGAAGAGTGGGTTTTCTGGCAAGGCTGAAGATATGCCCAGTGGAGCTGTTTTGAATCTGATGATTTAGATATAAAGTCTGGGGAGGAAGGAACGTGACTCAAAACCCTCCCTGGGTGACTGGGAAATACAGATGAGCAAGCAACAGAAGAACATAAGGCCAACTTTCCTTCTTTCTTTTTTTGTGGTAGTGGGGATTGAACCCAGAGTCTTTGCACTAACTGATCTACACCCCCAGTCCTTTTTAAAAGATTTTTTTTATTTTGAGTTACAACAACCCATCACATACTTTTCCACTATAAATTTGTAGTTCAGTATAATAGTAGCCAGCTCTTCATTTCAGCAGCTGTGCCTGGTAGATACAAGAAGCAATGTTCATGTTCACCCACTTGATATTATGGACAGCAAGGTGTGTGCATATGTGCAAAAGTATCACAGTGGAATTTTTACCCACATAATGCTCTAGCTAACAGTTTTTGCATTTATTCACTTGAGCATCACACTGACAACACACTTCTGTTCTGTAAATATTTATTTTACATAAATGGAATGTGGGCCTGACTCACCATAGCTGCAACTGGGGGAAACAAAAATGCATCTGTGTATTCACCTACTCAGCAGATGAAAGGCAAGGTGTGTACAGAAGAACCAAAGTAGCAACTGGTGAGTTTTACCCATGAAATGCTCGTTGTTAAATTTCTGTGTAAAATTTAGTATTTTTTAAAATTTTATTTTATTTTAAAGAGTAGAAAATAAAACAAAATTTCAAAACACAATAATTAGGGGGTAACAATTGTATGTACATTGTGTATTTTTATCTTCAAATCATTTACTCAGAGTATAAGACATCTGTATTTAATCACCAGAATAATACTAGCACAAATCTTTCTCTTCAATGAGTTCAGAAAAATCAGTAGTATAGCTATCTTTTGCATATATAGTTTCTTTCAGCTTCTCACACTAGTGAGACAATATGATGTTTACACACATGTGTCTGATTTATTTTACTTATGAGTATGGTCTCAAGTTGCATCCAGTTTTCTTTTGATTTTTCTGGTAGAAGAAGTCTATTTCAGTACAATGGCCTATGAAAAACCAGATTTTCAAGTTTTGGAGGAGGTCAAAAGTGAATCATCAGATCATTCGTTCATGGATGATGAAGCTGATAATGACTTTGACATTTGTCATGTGAGCCAAAGTTCCTGGGACAGTGAAATGGGATAAGAATCAACTGATGCAGACATGGGGAATGCAGATCTCTTTGATTCAGATGATGAAGAAATCAGTAATGTGAATACATATTTGACTAGTAGAAATGGTACAAAATGATCACACAACAAAATAGAACAATCCAGTGTTAGAACTAGGTCTGAAAATATAGTGAAGATCTTGGCAGGAGTGAAACCTACTGGACAGAATGCCAGCACTGCTATTCAGTGTTGGAAATTGTAGCACATGAAATGCTACAAGATGTTGTGAAATACAAAATTGCTGAAATACAAATAAAATGTTCTATATGCACCAATAGCCATACTAAAAAATCTATTTGTTATGACACCTCACTAGTTGAACTGAAAGTATTCATAGGTCTGCTGTTCTTAGCAGGTCTGTCTCATGGTAATTGCAGGAATGTAAAAGACTTATGGAAAAATGAAGGGTGTGGGCTTCAGATTTGTAGAATAACGATGACACTGAGATTTGGTTTCCTTCAAAATTGCCTGAGGTTTGATGATATAATCACCCATCAAGAAAGAAAAAGAACTGATAATCTGGCTGCCATTCGCTCATGGTTCGAAAGATTTGTGGGTAGTTGTCAAGCAATTTACACATCATCTGAATACATGACAATGAACATCTTGCAGCATTTCATGGTCACTGTAGCTTCAGGCATTATATTTCCAAAAAAATATGCCCTTGTAGATGCAAGGACTTGCAATGCTTTCAATTTAGAAATTCATCCTGGAACTCAGCCACCAGGCCCTTATTCATATAGCAATAAACCAAATGATGTTGTGAACAGACTTGTTGCACCCATCTCCCAAACTAACAGGAATGTGACATTTGGCAATTGGTTTACCAGTTTCAAATTGATGTTACATTTGCTAACAGAGCACAAGTTGATCAGTGTAGGAACTGTACATAGGAACAAAGCAGAAATTCCAAAACAAATGTTGCAATTTCAAAACAGAGAATTGCATAGTGCAATCTTTGAATTTCAGAAAGATATGACAGTGGCCTCATACATGTCAAAGAAAAACAAACTGGTACTGCTGATGTCAACATTGCACCATGATAGAAATATTGATAGGGAAACCTAAACAGGAAGGAAGCCTGAGATGGTAACTTTCTTCAACAAAACCAAAGGTGGATTAGATGCAGTAACTATGATGTCACTCAAAACACAAAACGCTGGCCAATGGTTGTGTTTTACTTGATCCTAAACATGTGTGGTATAAATAGTTTGATAGTTTACAAAGAAAATAGTAAGTGCAAATTATCATGGAGAAAATTTCTTAGAAGATTGGAACTGGAACTCGTAAGAGATCATTTCCAGCAGAGGAAAAACAAAATGTTTCTGCCCAGGGAACTATGCAAAAAAATTGTGGCACTCACTGGTGAGCTGACAGGTGAACAGTCAGTCATACCATCACAAAGACCTATTATGACAACAGGAAAATGGAAAAAGATGTCAACTGTGCCATACAAGAAAGGACAGGAAAACAAAACGTATGTGCTATCAGTGTAAGCAATACTTGTGCATGAAACATGCAGTTTTCATGTGTGAAGATTGCCTTGGGTGTGACAGTTGCAGCAAAGACTTTTTTGTGGTAGTCTTTTGCTTGTATTTACATCATAGTTCATATAATGAGAAAATGTTGATGCCTATTCTAAGCACTCATATATTTGATATTTTATTTTATTGATATCTTAGTATCTTGTTAAGCACATGTTGTACAATATAGTAAAAAGCTTTTGACAAAACAGGAAGACAAGAGAGGTGACAAGAATGGCCTGCCACATAGGAAGGGAAAGTTAAGCACATGTGCTGTCAGTGTGAGATATGTGAATAGAGCATGCAGTTGTCATACGTGAAGACTACCTTGGATGTGACAATTGAAGCAAAGCTTATTTCTATGGTAGAGTTTTATTTGCATTTTCCTTGTAGCTCATATAGGAATTTATTTCTGATGCTATCTTTTAGGTTTTGTAAGCAAGTACACAGCTGGTGTGAAAATGTTGATGTTTATTCCAAATGTGCAATGCACATTAAGAATTTGATACTTTATTTTATTGATATTTTATGTTTCTGCTAATTACACATTACACATCTGCTAATTACTCCTGACAAAACAGAAAGAGCTGGAAGATGTCAAGTACGTCCTACAAAAAGGCCAGGAAAACAACACACAAGCACCATCGGTGTAAGCCATATGTGCATGTGGAATGTTCTGTTCTCATGTGTGAGAACTACCGTAGATCTGATAACTGAAGTAAAGATTATTTTTTGGCAGAGTTTTATTGGCATTTTTATTGTAGTTCATGTAGGAATTTATTTATGTTGTTATTTTTTAGATTTTGTTCACCAAAAACCAGTTGATGTTGAAAATTTTGATGCTGTTTTTTTATAAACAATAAATATTAAAAATTTGATACTTTATTTTTTGATACTTTTTCCTGTTAAGTATTCATTGTTTAATATAATAAAACTCATAAAATTAAAATAAATGATTCATCAATAGAAATATTCTAAAGAATAAGGGTGGGTATTATACACCCACAATAATGCACCTTTATGACAAAATTGGTAAAATTATACCCTGTGGGTATTATTTCCTCAGCCTAGAACTTGTGGTCTTCCTGCCTCTGCCTGCCAGAGTTTTAAGATTACAGTCATACACCACCAAGTTCAGTTTGTCAGTTAGAGGGTACCCTCACCACCACACATACCTACGTGTTTGCAGTAACACCTATATGTTTGCCAAAGATAACTTTAGAGACTGAGGAGATGGATTGTAATGTGTCATTCTTCGAGATGATTGGGGTATGGTAATCTGGTGAGAGATTCTTACTGTTATCTACTCTCAACAAGGTTTAGATTGAGCCACTGACTGGTCAATTGACTCAGTCAAACTGCTACCCTTTTGGATGTTCTGAACTAGGTCCCAGTGAGACAGGGGAACAATAGAGAGACAGTTTCTGCCCCTGTGGACTTTAAAATCCAGTGGGGGATACAAATTAGTAAACAGTCTCAGCTACAGTGGAAGCTGGGTATGGTGTGCATGCCTGTAATCCCAACACTCTCAGAGGCTGAGACAAGAGGATTGCAAGTTTCAGTCCAATCTGGGCAACTTAGCAACTTAGTAAGACCCCATCTCAAAATGAAAAATAAAAAGGGCTGGTGATGTGGCCCAGTACAAAGGCCTGGGTTTGATCCCCAATATTAAAAAAGAAGAGTGGAGTGCAGGCAATGCTATAAACACCAAATACAGCTGCTAAGAGAGGCCAGGCAAAGGTCAGCTTCCGGAAAGAAACAATGTCTAGACTGAGACATAAAAGAGGATAGTTGCCTAGGCAAAGGCTGTGGTCAGGGTCAAGGAGAATTTAGCAAGGGAAGGGAATGAGCTACAGAATTCAAAGCAGAGAATTGCAGAAAGAATGGTTCAGTGTGGGACCCAGAAGAAAATTACAAATGACTGATTCCAACAAACGAAGGAGGAAATGCTGAAAGGTGAAGTCAAGTGAAGGCCAAGGCCAGCTTGTGTATGTCTCTATGGCACATTTCAAAAGAGACTAGACTTTATTTCAAGAGGAATGGGAGATATTGAGCTGGCTTAAAAGTAGCTTGAGCCCTTCAGGGAAGATGGTGGAACAGTAAGCAGCACAGGAAACAGCCTCTCTGAGAGATACAGTCCAGATGCTGGAATATAGCATCATGGGGAAGACAAGAAGGAAGGAAGTGGGGCCCCTGAACCCAGGAAGAATCTAAAGTGAGAATTGAAGCCCACAGAAAGAGTAAAAAGAAAAACTTAAATGAAGAAGAAGGCGATAACTGCTGGCACCCTTTGCCTGGAGCCAGACCCACAGTGCAAGAGGAGCTGTTGGAACCTGGGGACACATGATCAAGGTGATGTAGTGGCTGGTGGCTCTTGAGGCCTCTGCAGAGAGAGGCAGCATTGGAGGGGAGCAGCAGTGGGCAGGAGCAGCAGACCTGGAAGACTGAACTGGCTGATGGTAAGTGCACAGGGCTCAGTCCTCCCGTGGGAGAGAGAGAGTGATTGACCGGGAACCATTTTGGAGTCAGGTTGGATAAGCCTGGAACCAGAAATGCTCCCAGCTTCCTCCAGTAGCTGCTAGCTAGGTGCAGACTGGTGGAAATTACTTAGATTGAGCCCTGCCCCTGTGTGCATTCTAGCGGCCATCTTGGAGTTTCCCTGCAGATAGCCAGCTCGGTCTGGAGGCAGTGGCTGGCACCAACCCTGCACATACTCCACCGGCCATCAGGGAGCCAACATAGGCTGGGAAAAGCAGCAGACAGCCCTGCACCAGCACACCCAATGGCCACCATCAGATATCCATAGCCAGCACTAGCTAGAAGAACAAAACAGTCTCACTTCAGAGAAATTATAGCCAGTGGGGGAAGTGCCTGGGACCCCAACACCCACTTGTCCAGAAGAACCCAGGAATCTGCCAAGATGAAGAAGGAAAAGGCAGTCTCTGGACTCCAATCCAAGCAGAGTAAATCCAGGAGATACAAACATGGAGGAGACCGGGAGTCACACACCTGAAGTTTCTGAAGTAATGACAACTGAAGTAAAGAAACAACTTCATGAGGCTATAGAAGAAATTAGAACAGAAATACTGTTAGGTAAGAGAAGAAATGAAAAACATAATAAAAGAATTGCTCGGCATCACTAAAGAAGACATAGAAAAAAATAGAGGAGCATAGGAAAATGAGGGAAACTTCAAATGAACAATACAAAAAAGATTTGGAATACATGAAACAGATTCAAAGAGATATCCAGGAAATTAAAAACTCCATTGAAAGTTGGCAGAACCACTTGAAAGAAACTGAAGATAGACTTTCAAACCTTGAAGACAGGTTTGCATCTTGTGATCATGAAAGGAAAGATCTCTTAAAAATAATAAGGAACCTGGAAGTAACAATTCAATGACTGCAAGACAACTCAAAGAAGGTGTGAGTGAAAAAGTAGAAGTCAACATAAATGACATTAAAAGTCTATTTACAGAAATAATATCTAAAAACTTCCCAAGCATGGGAAAAGGAAGTGACATTCAGATAAGTGAAGCATATAGAACTCCAGCTAGCCATAACCAAAATAAATCTACACCCAGACATATAAAAATCAAGATCCCAGAAATTCAACACAAGAACAGAATATTAAAAGCTGTGAGAGAAAAGAAACAGATCACCTACAAAAGAAAACCCATCAGAATCATGACAGACTTCTCAACACAAACCATCAAGTCAAGAAGAGCTTGGAGCAAAGTATTTCAAGCCCTGAAAGAAAACAACTTCCAAGCCAGATTAATGTACCCTGCAAAACTGTCTTTCAAAATTAACAGAGAAACAAGATACTTCCATGACAAAAAACAACTGAAGGAATTCATGAACACCAAGTCAACCCTACAAAGAATACTGAAGGACATTCTAGAGAGAGATAAAAAGGACCACAGCTCCAGAAACAGTGGCAGAGGGGTATCACCCGGTGAGGCAGCCAACTGAATGGAGAAGAAATGTAAGCAGCCAATGGCAGGAAAATAATATGGCAGAGATGAGACAGTGCATGTTGGTCATAACCATTAATATAGATGGACTCAATTCACCAATAAAAAGAAACACAGGCAGAGTGGATCATGAGACAGGGTCCATGAATACGCTTTATACAAGAAACACATTTAACTTGAAAGGGGGTTCATAGACTAAAAGTTAAAGGAGAGAAAACAATGCTCTATGCGACAGGGAATGAGAATGAAGTGGGGGTAGCTTGCCCATTAGCTGTAGAGCGGGCAAGAAAGACATGACATTTTTACCCAATGGAAAGCTACTCAGCTATAAAGAAAGATAACCTTGAGGCTCTCATAGGTAAATGGATACAACTTAAGATCACGCTCACGAGTGAAATGATCCAGTCACATGGGTAAATGTCATGTTGTCTCCCTGGTATAAAAAACTAAAGGAGTTAGTAGAATTCAAAATACACAATATATATTGTGAAAGTGAAAGGGGAGGAAGTGTCTAAAAAGGGTGGGCAGTGGCCATTGTTAATCTATCATCAGGATTTGAGTCCTGTATTATTTTCATTGAGCTGTTTAGTTTGCCTATTTCAGTTTGCCTAATTTTATTATATTTGATGGCATAGACAGCTATTTCAAAGATAACAAAATACATTATGGTAGCCATTATTAATTTCCTAGTACCTTGTTTTGAAGCTGTGTATTGATTTCATTGCTTTGTTTTGAGTGATTTTATTCTATTTTGATTTTTTGATTGTATTATGTCTGATGATATAGGCAACTACTTAGAAGATAACAAGAGGCATTATGGTAACTACTGTTGTTTTACTATTGTTTTGAAGTCCTGTATTGCTTCCACTGTTTTGTTTTTATTGGTTTTATTCTGTACTATTTTGTTTGATTTTATTGTGTCTGATGGTAGGGGCAGTTATTTTGAAGATAACAAGAGGCATTATGGTAGCCATTATTGATTGCCTTTTATCTTTTTTGGAAGTCATGTACCATGTTCGTTGTTTTGTTTTGATTGACTCTATTCTGTTTCATTTCATTTGGCTTTATTTTCTTCAAAATAAAAAAATTTAAAAGTAGCTTGAATTTTTAATTCTGTTTGCGTAAAGAGAAAAAGAGGAGGGAACACCTAACCAGGAGACCTACCAAATGTATATGGCAGTGAGGTGCTGACAACCACAGTTTCTGCAGGGGACCACAGGATTATAGCTTCTCAGGACCCTTTTGCTGGAATGTCACTGCTTCCAACCTACTTTGCCAGCTTTGTTCCACTTTATTACAGACGCTCTCTCCAGTTATCTGGTGCAGGCTAAATTATCTGTGTGGACTAAATTATCTGTGCTAAACACTGCAAAATGATAGATAATCTTAAATCATCCACTTGATTTGCGAGTCTAGCCACATAAAAGGAACTGTACACACCCTGGCATGCTCTCTCTTCTTAAAAACAGGTTTTTTTTTTTTGTGGAATAATTGATATACAACAAGTTGCATATATTTAATATGTACAATTTGGTGAACTTGGATACATGCATACACCTAGAAAAACACCACTGCAATCAAGATAGTAGGTGTGCCGACCACCTCTGAAAGCTTCCTTAGTTTGACTCTTAGTTTATTGTTATAGAAACACTCAATATGAAATCTACCGTTTTGACAAATTTTCAAGTACACAACATAGTATCGTTAACTTTGGGCACCATGCTAAACCACAGATTTCTAGAACTTGCTCATTCTGCATAACTGAAACATTGTACTTCCTCATTTCTCCCTCTAGCTATTCCTGACAACTACCATTTAAACCTTCTGCTTCTGTGAGTTGGACTATTTTAGATACTTCATGAAGTAGAATCATGTAGTAGTTGTCTTTCTGTGACTGGTTTATTTCAATTAGTGCAGTGTCCACCAGGCACATCCATATGTTGCAAATGGCAGGGTTGCTTTCTTCAGAGATAAATAGTATTCCATTGGTACAGACTCATTTCTGAGCTTCCAGGAGGAGAGTTCTCTGTGCCAGCATCAGGAGTTTTGATGACTGAGAAAATGGGCACTGCAGGCCATTCTTGGCACAATAGCTTGAGTTCAGCTGAGTTTTGGAGCCATAGTATTCTTTAAAGTTCTTTCCTAAAAAATCTGACTCTCTAGCAGTGGGAAAAAGGAAAGAAAGAAAGAAACAAACAAACAAACAAAGGAAGAGAAAAGAAAGACAACTTTAATCTGTTAATATATATTGTGACTTTAAGAATGATTGGCAACATGTTTTAAACTATCCTCCAGAGATTCTCCTAGCCTGTTTGACTTTTGTGTTAGAGAACATCTCATTTCCTATAATGAATATCTGAGATAACCAACTTATACAGACAGTAGGTTGATTTTGGTTTGCAGTTATGGAGGGTTCAGTTCAAACAGGTTGGTCTCACTGCTTTTGGTCCAACATGGCTGGGAGCATATGGGGAGGAAAACACACTCCCTTATAGCTGGGAAGTTAAAAAAAAGGAAGTGGGGGAGAAGAAAGAGCTGGGGCTTCACTGTCCCCTTCAAGGGACCTCTCCCAGTGGTGAAGACACCCACATAGCCCCACCTGAAAGTTCCATCATCTCCCAATACCCCAAGTTAGAGAATTAGCCTTCAACACAAAGGCCTTTGGTGGGCATTTATTCAAACCATAGCAACCACAAAAATCATTTTATTTTATTTTATTTTATTTTATTTTATTTTATTTTATTTTATTTTATTTTTGCAGAGCACCATGAAGCACAGCTCTGATGATCAGGTGTTTTGTGAGAGAACATCAATTCATGCTTCTGTGGCTAGGAATGCCTTTGGGGAGGAGGTGGATGTCCCAGGGATCCTGGAACTTATGATTCACATGCATGTTTGTTACCGAGGTGCACTGTGGCATACACACTAACGGCGATTGTACTCTTCTCTCCAGGAGAGACACTTAGTTGATTTGGTGGTTTGGTGAATTCTCCAAGGAAATTTTCAGAATTAAGTAACAGGAATGGTCATTCATTTGGAAAAATAAATACAAGCAGCCCTGCGTCAGCGACCCCCTGGAGAGCAACTTGCTCAACATTTTGAACACTTTTTAAAGGAAGATTTGGGGTTTTAAACATGACATTGGGGAGAAAAAAACTAATCCATGTTAAGAAGGGACATATGTGAAACGAATGCTGGGCACTGAAAATCATGGATAATTTTGACATATTTTAGTATGCTTGACACAATTTCAGTATAAATTAAACTTGACATTATTTAATGTGTGTTTTATAGAAAAAATGACAGACTGTCAAAACTTTTAAAAAGCTTACCTTGCAAAAAGTTATATAGAGGTAGACAAAAAAAACTCTGGGTGCATTTGCCTAATGGTATGAAGCTTTGAAAGCAACAAAAGTGTGAGAAAATCTTACTTTGCTGATAGATTTTAAAGAGGAAAAATCCAAGTCTGAAAGATTTTCATGAAATATAGGATTCTCAAAATATTCTTACCAGTAATTACAGCTTTTACCAGCTTTTCTGATCCCACAGGTATTGTAGGAATGGTGATTCAGTGGAGATGAACATTGAATAAAATAGATAAACATATGTTAAAAACTAATAACAAAAAAACTGCAAAGAAGATAAAATTTCTACTGTTTATTTACATCAGAAAACTTCTCCAAAACCCATGAATAAATAAGTCAGCCAGTCTTTAAAGAATTTTAAGCAGTCAGGTACATGCCTATAATCTCAGCTACTTGGGAGGTTGAGACTTGTGGGAGGAGCACAAGTTAGAGGCCAGTTTGGGCAACTAAGTAAGACATTATTTCAAAATAAAAAGAATGAGATATAGCTCAGAGATAGAGAGTTTGCCTCACATGCTTGAGGCCCTGGGTTTGTGCCCCAAGCACTACGAAACACATTTTTAAAAAAAGAGAATCAGTTGAATGAAGGGAGTTAGAGCAAAAAGTTAAAACCTGACTCTCAAAAGTCCTGTTTTTTCCCACCAGATCAGTGACTTGGTACTTTCCCTACATAACTTTTACTGATTTTCTTAGTAGCTCTGAAGATTTCATATTATTCCCAGTTTATTGCTGTATAAAGTACTGAGTTTGGGGAAGGGAAGAAACTTTCTCAAGTCCCTACAAATATTGAGTACTAAATTAATATTTAACTTTGACTTACCATGTGCATCTCCAAGTTATTCCTACTTAAATAAATCAAATTTGAAAGTCAAAGATAAAAGATATTTGACAAGTAAAAAACTTTCAATTTAAATCAAAGAGAATCCCTGGATGAAAATACATGGAAGCAGGAATAAAATTGTGTCTGCATATCTATTTATTTAATCCAGCAAACACATAACACTTTCCAATACTGGTTTAAGTACCTTGCAGATGTAGATCCTACTAACCATCTTATGCGGTCAGAGCAATTGGCATCTCCCTTTCACAGAAAAATAAACTCAGAAGTCACCTGGCAAATAAGTGGCCAGGCAGAGATCCAAATCCAAAAAAGCAGGATCCAGAGACTGTTTTTGACCTTCCTGCTACCTTGCTTCTTTGATCTGACCACTGGAGAGCTCAGGAAGTGCCACATTAGGGTGCAGAGCCAGATGTGCAGATTTTACTGTGCATTTACTTGCCTAGTGTCAGATGCACTTTGGGCACAGATTTTCAAAGCTTTCCTCAAGGCTACCACGTCAGAGAACATGAGGCCTAGACGTCTATATCTGATGAGGATCTCTTGACCCCATGCAAGCCACATGTGCTCTTCTCAGGGGTGGGCTAATTTCATTGGTCATGGTGAATCAAATCCCTACTGGTTTCTCTTTTGGGTAGACAGTGAGTGGGGGTTTGTCCCACCCACAGTGCCAGGACCGTCTTGTTGGCATGGGGTAGCAAAGAGGGTCTCAACTTGTGTTCTGCATCGTTTGTAAGGCTTAGTCACAATAGGCCCAAAGATGTTCCAGAAGAAAAATAAAACATATTACAAGTAACCCTCACCAGTAATAACGTACACACACACACACACACATACTCTCTCTCACCCCACACAGCTGAGTCAGGATCTGCATGGATAAACATCTGCGCAGAGGTATAATGGGGCACTGCTGTGCTTGGGACAAGGGCTGAGAACTCTCAAGAAATGGTTTTAGCAGAGTTGGGACTACAGCTGGACCTATAAATTATTATGACGTTGAAAAACGGGAAGATGTGGAACTCGGGTAGAGCATATTTGAATAGCAGTTTATTGATGGACACAGTACTTTAAAAAACAGTAAATTTTATTGTGTGTATTTGAGGTTTGCAGCATAACTTTATGAGACAAATATATGTTTACTAGAGTGAAGCCAATTAATATGTCTCTCATCTCATGGCTACTTTATTGTGACAATAGCAGCTAAAAGCTGTTTACTTAACAGAAGTCCCTGATACAATTGTATTACCTTAGTCTTTATGTGCTTCACTAGATTTCTAAATTTGTTCATCTTGTTTATCTGCTATTTTGTATACTTTGATGTAGGTCAAAAGAGACAAAGTACTTCTTAATATTAAAATATTTTCACCCAATTCCCTTTCCTCTAATTGGATGACAACATAAATAATGTTTTTTGCTCCACCTAAATACAAATTATACAAACTACATATGAAGTAAATGATAGGAAAACACCCAGGTAAAATTTTCTAAATGATGATTTTACTTCTACTTCTTTTAACTAGCCATTTTCTTTTATGCAAAATATGCTAATAAAAACTTCCTTTGACTTACTTCTATTTTCCATTGGTTTTCTAACTTTGCAAAGAATTTTCATTCGTTTCTTTTTAACTTTTTCTCCTCAGAAAGGCCTAAGCCAGGGGATCCAGTTGGGCCAAATTTAATCAGTTTCTAAAAGACTCGTGAACCCTTTGACGAAAACAAAAATCTGAACAGCGATTTAAATCAAAGAGCATTATTTAAAATGCATCTTCTTTGGGTCAGAACCTAAACAGGCAGCAGATCCGCTCAGATCTGAGATTTTCCAAGTGAAATCTTGGAAAATGCAGTTTTGTGGCCTGAATGTTTAAATCCGTTGAGCTTGGAGAACGAGCCTGCGGGCTGCCTTCGTTGTGTGAGAAGAAAGCAAAGCGCTGATCTGCAAGGTATGCTGAAGCTTCGCTCAAGAAACAAGGAACACAGTGCTGCAAATGTAACTGTTGCTCAGCCTTCCCAGATGTGGAACCAAGCGTTGGCGTACATTTCCCCAGACTTGTGACAAGTGTGGGCTTGGCTGACTGTGCTGCCCAGGACACAAGGGGCGGTGCTGAGGGGGCACTGCACTCCCAGCGTGGGTCTCCGGCCCAGTGCTCAGGCTGGGCCGGCTCTCCGGGGAGAAGGCTGAGCCGCAGCTCTGGCTGCTTTGTAACAGACTAGAGTTAGAAGTGCAAGAAACGGAGGCATAAAGGAACCCAGGAGAGGCAAAGCGCCCTGTGCCTTAAGCCTTGTTTAAGTTACGGAACACTGTTTTCAACCTGGTCCGTGTGTATACATGGCTATATGGCATCTATGATCATAGATTAATGGTTGATAATATGCCCTTGAATACCTCATAATTTAATTTGCTGTTCTCTCGTATTGGGATCGGAGTCCTTTTGGGTTGTTTAACATAAAAATATGTAATCAGTATGCCCACGGAAATACTAATTGTCTTTGAAACATTGTGTGGTGTTTCCTATTTTCCCAAGTGTCTCTTTCATGTATTTACATGACTCACTGGTGCACGTTCTCCTCTGGCCCTTTCACTACACCATGGCTTGGGAACCCATTAACAAGCAAGTCAAGGAAAGAAAACAAAAAAGAAAAAAGAAAATGAAAAAGAAGAAAGGAAGGAAAGAAGAGAAAAGGAAGAACTGAAAAATGTACATTCAATGAAATCTGTATACAGGCCTTTAAAAATATCAAAAATGACTTTTTAAAATGCAATAATTCAAAATGTAGACAAAACTGCATCACAATCTTAATCTTAATATATTAATTTCATAACCACATATACCAAAATAAGACCTTTGTGCTTTTTGTCCAATCTTATTTCATTTCCAGAGATAAAACAACATGGGAAGCACATAAATGGTCCATTCTGTGCCAGGTACTTCTGTGTTTTATATGATTTATTAATTCATTAAACCCTTGGGAAAGCACTGTGAGGAGGCAACGATTATGTTTTTTTGTTTCCCAAATGAGAAGCTGAGCATCCGAGAGGTTAAGCAAGCTGCCCAAGGTCACCAGTGTGTTCTTAACCCCTCCCGCAGTTGTGGAGCTGTCTCTCCACAGACGTCAGCTGTCCTACCAATTCTGATGCTTGAAGCGGCACTTCCTGGTGCCAGACCCTACAGGCCTGTTCCCAGCTGTCATCCTGAGATGTCCCTTCATCCTTGTTCTGAGCATACCCTTCACCTTCTTTTTGTTGGCCCCTCTCCTGCCGTCACGCCAGCTTCTTTCTTGGTTTACTGTCTCATTTTGCAGAAAGGGTGCAGAGGCGGCAGGTTCTTTGAGACTTTGGATTCTGAAAACGTCTTTGATTTTTCCCCTTCCCTTTGTTTCCCTCAGGTGCTTAGTGTAGAATCCTACACTGACAATCATTTTCCTTCAGAATTTTTACTGAATTTTTCAATTGTCTTCCAGCTTCTAATGTGGGGGGTCTGATGCCATTCTGATTCTTAATCCTTTGACTAAAACCTGCTTTTGCTTTCTAGAAGTTTTTAGAGTACTCCTTCTATCTCCTACTGCCTTAGGTTGGGTTCTCTAGAGATAGACTAAGCCAGGGATTTGGCTGCATATGATTAATTGAAGGACAACTCTGAAGGTAAGGAAAGCCAGCAAGGCACCAAGGGCCCAGGAAGGAGGTGAAGAAGTGGTCTCACAGGGACTCGCTTCCCTCTACACTAAGGGGTGCTTTGGAGAGCAAATGGTACCACAGAATCAGCCCTTCTTAATGGCAAGGTGACTGACATTTTCAACCTTCAAGTTTGTTTGTTTGTTTATCTATCAGCCTTTGAGTTTAATCGGTCATTGGTATGTACCAGGCAGAGTGGTGGGTAGAAGCTCCTGGAAGACTTAGCCTTTGTTTTTTTTTTTTCAATTCTCCCTCAGAATTGAATTCTCACAGAGAGGAGCTGCTTTGATTTGAATGAATTTCCCAAAGGTGCATGTGTGGGAAATTAATTCTCACATTCATCTGTTAATGGAACGGGGGTGCTGGTGGGAGGCATTCGGGTTAGTTGAGGCCCTGAGAGTAGGACCCCCGTTGACAGCTTTAATGGATCTACGAGAAGAGGAAGAGACACCCAAGGTAGCCAGCCTGCTCTGCCTCACAGGCGATTCCACAGTAAGAAGGTTCCTGCCAGGTAATGAGCAGACGCTGGCGCTGTGCCCTCGGACTCTCCAATCTCCTGCACTGCAAGTCATAAATCTCCATTCTTTATTAATGACCCAGTTTCAGCAGGACGTAGACTAAGGCAGCAGCTGACACTCCCAACAGGTGGATGCACTGGCCTGGCAAAGGGGACCTGGACAAAACACCAAGAGCATCCCCAGCCATGTGCTCTTAAGTGTCATATTGCTTGTCTGTCTACAAGCTCATGCATTTTAGTCCTGGGACATTTTATACAATCATTCTGGAGATGCCACTCTCTTCTCTGGAATTCTTTTTATGCAGGCATTGGAGCTCCTGGACTTGTCTTCTAATATATTTTTGTCCCTTTCTGTATTTTCTCTTTTTCAAGTTGTTGCTTCTTCCTTTTGAACTTTTAAAAATTTCTAAGATCCCACTTTTAATTTCCAAGTCCTTTTCTTTACTTGGAATATGCTTTATTTTAGTAGTTTTTGGTTCCTATTTCATGACTGTGATGTCTACTTTTCTGATGATATTAACAATAGCTTTTTTTCTTTCCAGTTTTTCTTCCCTTTCATAATCTGTTGCCTCTGCTCATTGGTTTCCTCCAATCTTTTGCAGTTAAGCCTTTTCCTGAATATGCCTGCTTGCTTTGTGTGCTCATTTTTAACAGTGGGATGCTCAAACTTTGATGGGAAACTAAGTCAGTGGGATTATTGGCCATGAACTTCACTGTAGGGTGAGCTGCATGTACAGTACGGGTTTGGGGAGGAAAACACTTACATTGTTAGGTCTTGTGAATTGACCAGACTCCATGGAGAAATCTCTGCTAACCTTCTGCATGGGGATGTCAGCCTGATTCCAGCAGTTTGGAGCCAAGTTGAGGGAGACAAGTGACTCTTTCCACATTCAGGAAGCATTCATTTATTCCACTTATTTTCATGACATCACCTCCACACTACGGTGCCTGCTGTCTTCTAGTCCAGAGACTATGATTTACTTTTCCCCATGAGCAATGCTCTGTTTTGCTTTAGTGTGAGAGAGAGCTTGCCACTTGGCCTCACAAGATCAGAGAAAGTATTTGAGGTTCTTAACTGCTTCTTAAATAGACTTTTGCTCTTCACCACCTGTTTTAGCCCACTTCTCTCCTAGTTTGTGGATGTGCCTACTGTCTCCAATTCTTGGAACTTTTATGAATTCTTCACTGCAAGTTGTATCTCCAATGCCTGCATTTATGATTCAACTTTCTTGGACCTACTAATCAGTAAACACTCTTCCATCAAGTTTCCCCATTTCCACAATTTTGTAGCTATCATCTCTTTTTTGGAATTCTTTGTTCTTATATATTTATGCCTTTTAAAAAAACTCATTCTCTATTATTTTAGTGGTTTGAGTAGGCAGTAAAAATACATAAGCTTGTGCTCAGTCTAACATCTTTAATTGAAAACGCTGGTAGAATTTTATAGTATTGCTCTCAGAGAAAATGAACATCCCCTGAAACTCCACAAAGTCTTATTCACTTTAATGGTGCTGAGTTTACCTTTTTTAATGGTGAAGACTGTCCTCATAGCCTAAACCTCTTTCCTAGTATGACTCATATTATTTAAGTAATCATAAATTTCTGTCAATTATTTCTGCGTTGTATATTCAGCATTACATTAGATTTTCAAAGGTGTATGCAGTTGGAGAAGAAAAACACAATGGAAAGTTATTAAAGAACTGATAACTCACAGATTCTGCTGCCAAAAATATTAAATAGCATGTTCAAAACTCTGTAAGATTCCACTAATTCATATTCTTTTATTTATTTATTTGTTTATTTATATTTTATGAAAAAAAGGTAAGACAAAATTTCACAACAAAATAATAGGAGAATAACAAGAGTTAATACATTGCATATTGTTATCTATAAAGTAGCTATTCAGAGTACAAGATATGGGCATTAAAATTTCTCTAATTGACATTAGCACAAACTTTCCTTTTCAATGAGCTAGAAGACGCTAATTCACTAATTCATATTCTTAATATAAATTCCCTTAATGCCCACTTTATGAGAGGTGTTTTCATCATAGGCTACTAAATCTTGCTCCAATGTCAAGGAAATGGTAGGAGTTATAGCATCAGAAACATCTGTGATGGCACAATGTAGTGCTATCCTGTTGCACCATCACACAAAGGGCCTTGTAAAATGCTAGTGCCTGTCATCGGAAGAAAGAAAATTCAAAAGCTAGACCCACAAAGACAAATCTCCTAGCTCACACTGTCAGCACTCCACCCACTTCTAGACACTCACCTCTGCACTGCTGCTTGCTCTGGAAATCTCCATTCCTGAGGCCCTGTCACCTACCAGCAGTCTTATGCAAAGCAGGCCCACAGAGGAGGCTGAAATGACAGAGTCAAACCCTTTGGAATCACCCTTCCTTTGGTGACAGATGGGAGATGTTTTTGGTGGCTAATATCCTCAGCTTTCCTCAGTTGGGATAACTCCAAGGCTCATTCCATGTTGTCTCCCAGAGTCCCTGGCAGGACTATATTCTGGTTGCTCACAGTGGTAACCTGCTCAACAATCCACTCTTTATTCACTTCCTTATCTTTTGTGTTTTAGTTCTTACACTAAAGAGGAAAAACTCAAAGTAGAGTTTTCCCCCATCCTCTTCCTTAACATAGACTTCTGTAATCTTGTTCACCAAAAAGTGTGATTTCTCCCACCAACAGCCAGTCACTTCTGTAGCAGATGCCAGCTCCGTGTCACCTAATTCAATTGAATCCTGATACAATCTACTTGGAAATGCCATCAGCTCCCACAGATTGAAGAGTTGGTCCCACAGGTTACCCCGAAGTATGCCAATGGCAAGCCACAGTTTATTTTATCTGTACTTCTGACTGATGAACTATAAATTAAGAGCCCTATCATTGGGTTCTATTAATTTATTACAGTGGCTCAAAAAACTCAGGGAAAAATACCTAGCAGTTTATTATCAAGGTTATTGTCAAGGATAAAGATGAAGAGGTGCACAGGGTGAGGGGCGGGAGAAAGCACGTGGAGCGCCCATGCCCTCTGCAGGCTCACCACCCTCTGAGAACCAGCATGTGTCCAGCTATGGGGAGCATGCCAAACCCCACCCTTTGGGGTTTTCATGGAGGCTTCATTATGTGGGCATTATTTATTAAATCACTGGCCATTGGTGATCAACTTAACCTTGAGTCCCGTTTCCTTTCTCAGAGATTGAGGGTTGAGGTAAAATTTCTAACCATCTAATCCTGCTTTGGTCTTTTCTATGATCAGTCCCTATCCTAGAGCAACCTAAAGGCTGCCAGCTATTGGTCAGCTCAGCAGGACATGAAAACAAACAAACAAAAACACTCATCACTGTAAAGATTTGAAGGATTTCAGAAGTTGTATCCAGGAAATAAGGGGAGCACCAAATACGCATTTCACAGTGTCATGCTGCGCTTCTTTACTGGCACTCCCAAGTGCACCCTCTACATAAATTACTTGCACACATGTTTTGCCTATGGTGAAATCCAAGCTAAGATATTCCCTAATAGATAATACATATCACAGAGGTCATGTTCTTCCTCTGAGCACCACAAGAGTAAAATAAGCACAAGGGCTGGGCATAAAGATCACTACTTCAGGCACAGATTTCTGAGTTCTGGGACAAATTGATATCTAGGCAATGCTTACACAAGTGGACCGAAGCAATGGAAAGGACACATGGCAATTTAGTTCAGACAGGAAGTATTTGATCTGCTTATTTCCCCAGTTTATATACTTCAGAATGAAACAGATCCAGAGAAACTCAACCTTCCATGTTCAAGTGCCTGCTTTAAGTTGGCTATTGTAGATATTAGAAAAGAAGAATGTTAACTTTGAGAAATATTCCCAAGTCATTAGCCAGTCCTTCAAATCTGCTGCCTCTTTGAATTTTCAAAAGATTTTCTTACTTAGTTTCTAACCTCCCTACATTTTCTATTTTCGCTGAATAGAAGTCTCTCTGTCTCTCTCTCATTCTCTGTTGAGTGAGCATCTCTAGCCACCATGGATCCAGCTGACACTTGGTAAATGGTAAACAGTTTCAACAGCACATGTCCACTCTTAGTCACATAACACTCATTAGAGACTCAGCCCCTGGGTGAGCAAAGCAAGGCTGAGAGGCAGTGTGAAAACTCAATTTACTGCCAAAAGAGCTGCTCATGTGTGACGCAGCAGCCAAACAGTCCTTCGGAGGCTGCTAGAATGCCAGTGCTTTCTGACCACTGAACATTAGCAAGGGATATTAGCATGACAGTTACCAAACAGAAAAATGTCAGCCAGTTTAGGCAGTCACAGAGGCTAGGCATGGGACTTTGGAAGCTAAAAGCAGTTGGAGCATGGGCTGGGTTGTTGTGAATGAGAGAGGCTAGGCAGCAGGGTGAACAGGTAGGACAGACTCTGCTAAAATACAGATTTCAGCTGCCAGTTATGTAAGCTAAGGCTCTTCTCTATGCTCTCTTGGGCTCAGTTTCTTCAGTAAAATGGGGGTGACACATTTAAAAGAATTCTTTAGGGGGAATAAACAAGGTAAATATATATGCTTAGTAAAATATCAGATGATAAGGTAATGTGTTAGTTATTCCTGTGTTTCCTTGTTGCTATACTGCATTACATAACAACAATGCTCCCTTGCTATTTGACTTAATTTGAATCAAGGTAGATTAGTCAACAGAAAGTGATCATCATTAGCATTAAAATAAGTGAACATCATGTCTTCCTAGTATAAAAAACTGAAGGAATTAGTGGGATCCAAAATGTGCAATAGATATTGGGAAAGTGAAAAGGGAGGAAATGTATAAAAAGGGAAGGTGTAGCCATTGTTAATTCACTATTATTTTGTTTTAAAATCCTGTATCATTTTCATTGTTTTATTTTGATTGGTTTTATTCTGTTCTGTTTTATTTGATTTTATTAGGTCTGATGGTATGTGCAGCTATTTTGAAGATAATAGTAGTCATTATGGTAGCCATTGTTAATTTCCTGTTATCTTGTTTTGAAATCCTGTATAACTTTCACCATTTTGCTTTGACTGGCTTTATTCTGTTTTATTTTGTTTGATTTTATTCTCTTAAAAATAAGAATAATATAAATAAGAATCATTATAATGGCATGATGGCACACACTTGTGATCTCAGCTACTTGGGAGACGGAGGCAGGAGGATTGCAAGTTGGAGGCCAATCTGGGGAAGTTAGAGAGACTCTGTGTCTAAATAAAAAATAAAGAGATCTAGGGGTATAGGTTGATGGTAGCCTACTTGCCTAGCAAGTGTGAGGACCTGGGTGCAAATCCTAGAACTGCAAAATAAACTATGACTATTAAGATTATGATTTCAGAACTTACTGCCTGTCATACACTATATTCTTTTCATCATCATCTCATTTAATTTTTAAAACAGATTTGTAGCATATGTCATTTATCCTGATTTACAGAAGAGAAAACTAAAGTTCAGAGAACTGAAATTACTATGAGAAGTACTGCAACAAACATGGAACAAAGCTGAGATTAAAACCCACTGTCCAACTCTATAATCTGTGCACCATGGTAAATGCATGACTGAAGTTGGTGTTTGGGTGCGAGGGCAGACAAAGGAGAGGACAGTGGAGGAGAATGGAGAAAGCGTTGGGCAGGGGCACCTGAAAGGCCAACTGCACACTGTAAAGGAGCCAAGTAAAGTGTTTGGCAGAGTACTTAGCCGCTGCACAAAAGGTCAAGTCATGAGATGTACTCCATCAAGGGAAAAACTTTGAAAGTGGCCTGAGCAGAGTGGAGTCGATTATGCCACTGGACACAAAGTGCAGAGAGACAGCGGTTCCAGAGTTAACTTGGACACTGGACTCTGCCTGAAGGAGTCGGCTATCTTGCATCCTTCTGTTCTGCTCTTCCCAGGATGTCTCCAGCCCTGCTCGCTGCCAACCAACACAATGGCTGCAGTAGTTCTTAGCATTTCAGGTAGAAAAACCACACCCAGAAAAGAAGAAAGTTTTCACCCTTGGACCTATGTCTACTTGCTGCAGAGAAAAACCTTTCCAGAATCCCTGAAAGACTTCTATGCCAGGTCCCATTTGTTAGGATTGGGTGACATGATCAGGCCCAGGCAATCCACAGCAGGGAAAAGTAATGTGAGGTATCCTTCAGCATCTGCTTGCGAGCAGTTCCAGGACTTCTCTCAAATACTGAAGTCCGTGAAAACATATGTGTCTCATATTACAGAAAATGCCATACTATTTGGTGTTCTGTACAGATGTAATTTTTTTCTGAATATTTTTAATCCATAGTCAGTTGTCTCTGTAATTCAGAACCCGTGGATATGGGAAGCTGATGTATTAAACTTAGCTTAGATTAACCAATACACGCTGCTGGGTCAGAGTGAAGAGTTCTTTTGCCTGACTACATGGTGTGTGTAGAGGCACCTGGACAGAAGTCAAGGCTCTCCTAGCAAGGAAAAAGTGTGTGGGCAGGCATGTGTACAAGTGTAAGTGTGATCTCTTGGAGAGACAAAGAAGAAGGCCGTCTGCAGTCTCTCTGAGGGCAATGAGAAGGGAGAAAGTTTTCACCGAGTTACACAATTGAAGAGTTTGCCCTGAACCCTCCAAGGTAGAATCTTTTGTAATTTGTCTTAGTCACTCTTTCATTTGCAGGGACAAAATACCTGACACCTGCAACTTGAAGGAGGAGAGGTTTATTTGGGGTTATGGTTCTTAGAGGTTTCAGTCTGTAGTCAGCTGACCCCAATGCAGAAGTGGAATGGCAGAGGGGCGTAACAGAGAACTGCTCACATAACTCCAGTCAGAAAACAGAGACGAGGAGAAACTTGGAGGAAGACACAGCTCTAGTGACCCACCTCTTCCAATCAGCCCCTCCTCCTAACAGCATAATCAGTTCTGAACCTATCAGTGGATTAATCCGGTGTTGAATGTAGCACCCCCATAATCCACTCACCTTCCCAAAGCTCAGTATCTGAAAACAAGACTTTTGAGAGAGACTCTAGATCTAAACTGTAGCAGTCCCTTTGGTCTGGAACCCACTCTCCTGCTGCCTGGTCTGAATCAGGCCTGGCTCCGGCACTCCTCTTCCATGGCCACTGCAAGCTGCCTCTCTCACCAATTCCCCAGATCTTTGTATCTTGAATTGTTTTGATCATGGAATGCTCTATGTACAATTTTTTAAAAAGAAAAATACCTGTCATCACCATGGAACACAGTTTAGGAAATGTTAATGTCAACAATTCATTCAGCGGAGAATTATTATTTAAAAGAAAGAAAAAACCCCACAAAGACCATTTTGGGAAAACAGCACTTGCTCCTAAATGCTCCCATACTTTTAGTTCTTACCCCCCAAAACTGATCTCTGTCTTCCATTAGACACTAGAAAAACAATCCCCGGTGTTCCCCAAGGAGTGTCCTTGTGACCATTCCAGTGGCTGCTCCTCTAGGCGGTGTCAGGCATGATGGAGCCCATCCCTGCTCTCGCAGACAGGGGTGGGCAGGAGCAGCCTAATACTAACCAAGGCTGCTCTCCTGCAAGGAGTGTGGCAGGGAGCCCAGGATTAAGGACATAAATAAGCTGCAGGTTTTCAGGAACCTGCCAGCAGCCCTCTGAAACAGGAAGAGGATACTTAGAGCTGTCCTGCTAACGCTCAGCTGTGGGTCTTAGGTTCATACTTGGTCTGAGGTTCCCTGGCTGCTGTGCTCCTTACAGTCCTGGAACTGACCAGTCCCAGGACACCAGGCTAAGAAGCTGCTGCCTGAGATACCAGACAGCATGGAGGGAAAATCCCAGATCGGCCACCCATTTGCAGGAGCAGAGTCGGGTTGTAAATGTCATTCCTTTTCTGGGAGGTGGGATATCAGACCTATCAGACTGCCAAGAGAACCAAAAGCAAACAAACAGGAATAAAAGGCTTAGGATAAGGGGATAGGATTAGGGCCAGGCCACTCTGCAGGTGTTGGGGGGCTGTTCCCATTCACCCTGCATTCTGGGTCCACACTTGGCTAGGACTTAGATGGTGCTGGGACTAGTCTTTAAAACTCTGCTGCATTCAAACTAGTCACTTGAGTTTTTCCACTTTGTTTTTATTTAACAGAAAATGACACAGCAAAGAAAAACAAAAAGCAAAAGAGACAAACAAACAACAACAGCAACAAATCCAATACAATAACATTATAAGGTTTACAAAGTGGGATGATTGGAATTTGACAGTGGTTGTAATATTGCATATCATTACCTTCAAAGGGGTTGTTTAGATTAACAGATGTAGACATGTAAAATTGATCTAATCATATGAGTATTAACTGTTCTTTTTCAATAACTATCGCATTTAGTAGTATAGTCATTTTAACTATCTTACATATACCTATAAACAAATTTATGTCTTTTTCCTTTTCCCTTACTTCTTTTCTCCTTTCCCCTTAGAATACCTCTTGTTATCTTCAAAATAAATGCCCATACCATCAGGCATAATACAATCAAACAAAAGAGTACAGGATCAAACCAATGAGAAACAAAACAATGGAAGCAATACATAGTAAAACAACACTGATTACTATAATGCCTCATGTTATCTGCTAAGCTGTTGCTTATATCATCAGTCATAATACAATCAAACAAAACAAAATAGGATAAAATCACTCAAAACAAAATAATGAAAGCAATATAGGGTTTCAAAACAAGGCGATCAGATATCAATAATGGCTAGTATAATGTGTTTTGTTATCTTTGAAATAGCTGTCTATGTCATCAAATATAATAAAATTAGGCAAACTGAAATAAAATAAGACTAAACTAAACAGCTCAATGAAAACAATACAGGACTCAAATCATGATGATAGATCACTCCCTGCCCTTTTCAGACACTTCCTCCCCTTTCATTTTTACAATATGTATTGTGTATTTTGAATCCTACTAACTCCTTTAATTTTTTTTTTTTTTTACTAGGGAGATAACATGATGCTCCCCCATGTGGCTCTGGACCATTTCATCCATGAATATGATCTTAAGTTGTATCCATTTACCTACATGAGGCTTGAGGTTATTTTTCTTTATAGGTGAGTAGCTTTCCATTGGATAAAAATGCCATATCTTTCTTGTCCACTATGTAGCTAATGGGCAAGCTACCCCCACTTCTCTCTGGTTCCCTGTCACATACAGCATTGTTCTCTCTCCTTTGACTTTCAGTCTATGAACCCCCTTTCGAGTTTAATGTGTTTCTTGTATAAAGCATATTGGTGGATCCTGTTTCCTGATCCGGTCTGCCTGTATTTCTTTCCATTGGTGGATTGAGGTCATCTACATTAATGGTTAAGGCCAACATGCACTGCCTCGTCTCTGCCATGCCACTTTCCTGCAGTTGGCTGCCCACTTTTCCTCTCTACTCAATTGTCTGCCCTACTCGGCAATATCCCTCTGCCACTGTTTCTGGAGCTGTGGTCTTTTTTATCTCTCTCTAAAATGTCCTTCAGTATTCTTTGTAGGTTTGGCTTGGTGTTCATAAATTCCTTCAGTTGTTCTTTGTCGTGGAAGTATCTTGTTTCTCTGTTAATTTTGAAAGACAGTTTTGCAGGGTACATCAATCTGGGTTGGAAGTTGTTTTCTTTCAGGGCTTGAAATACTTCCCTCCAAGCTCTTCCTTACCTGATGGTTTGTGTTGAGAAGTCTGTCGTAATTCTGATGGGTTTTCCTTTGTAGGTGATCTGTTTTTTTTCTCTCACAGCTTTTAATATTCTGTTCTTGTGTTGAATTTCTGGGATCTTGATGATTATATGTCTGGGTATAGATTATATGTCTGGAATTCTATATGCTTCACTTATCTGAAAGTCACTTCCTTTTCCTGTGCTTGGAAAGTTTGCTGATATTATTTCTGTAAATAGGCTTTTAATTTGTACTGACCCCTGCTTTTTCACTCACACCTTTTATTCTTAAGTTGTGCTTCTTTGGGTTGTCTTGCAGCCATTGTATTGTTACTTCCAGATTCCTTGTTATTTTTAAGAGATCTTTCCTTTCATGATCACAAGCTGCAAATCTGTCTTCAAGGTTTGAAAGTCTATCTTTAGTTTCTTTCAAGTGGTTTTGCTAACTTTCATTGGAGTTTTTGATTTCCTGGTTATCTCTTTGAATCTATTTTATGTATTCTAAATCTTTTTTGTATTGTTCATTCCAGGTTTCCCTCATTTTCCTATGCTCCATTTTTCATCTACGTCTCCTTTAGAGTTGCCTAGCAATTCTTTTATTATGTTTTTCATTTCTTCTTTTAGTTGAGTTAGTATTTCTGTTCTAATTTCTTTTATGGCCTCTTGAAGTTGTTTCTTTACTTCAGTTGCCATCACCTCAGAAACTTCAGTTGTGGGACTCCTGATCTCTTCTGTGCTTGCATCTCCTGGACTTGCTCTGTTTGGATTGCAGGACAGAGACTGCCTTTTGCATCTTTGTCTTGACATATTCCTGGGTTCTTCTGGGCAAATGGGTACTGGGGACCCAAGTACTCCTCACATTGGCCGCAATTTCTTTGAAGTGAGACTGGTTCTTCTAGTCAGTGCTGATTATGGATATCTGATGGTTGCCACTGGGTGCGCTGTTACTGCGCTATCCACTGCCTTTCCCCAGCCCACCTGATGGCTGGTGGGGTGTGCGCAGGGGTGGGTCCACTGCCCATGAACCTGGGCCAGTCACCTGTGGACTCTCTACCTCCACCCCTGGAGCGTGCGAGGAGGTGCCTCCAGTCCAAGCAGGTCACCTGCAGGGACCCTCCGAGGTGGGCCCCAGAATGCACGCAAGGGCAGGGCTCAACCTGAGCAACCTCCACGGGTCTGCACCCAGCTAGGAGTCCCCAGCCCAACACCAAGATGTCTCTCAGCCAATCTCTTTCTCTGGCGGGAGAGTTATGACCTCTGCACACTCACCATCAGTCAGTTCTGTCCTCCAGGTCTGCTGCCCCTGTCCACTGCCACTCTCCTCCAATGCTGCCTCTCTGTAGAGGCCTCTGGGGTTGCCGCCACCATGGCACCTTGATCGTGTGTCCCCAGGTTCTAGCAGGTCCTCTCACACAGTGGGTCCAGCTCCAGGCAGAGGCACCACCAGCCACCACATTCTTCGTTTAAGTGTTTCTTTTTACTCTTTCTGTGGGCTTCAGTTCTCACTTTAGATTCTTCCTGGTTCCAGAGGACCCACTTTCTTCCTTCTTGTCTTCCATGTTGCTATATTCTGGCATCTGGATGGTATCTCTCAGGGAGGCTGTTTACTCTGCTGCTTACTGTTCTGCCATCTTGTTCTTCCCTGTCGGGTTTTTCACTTTGGATGAGTTAAAAAGTCATTATGGTTGCATGTAATGAATATAGCTAAAATGGAATCCTGTTGTCAAAAAGAATGATAAAGGTTCAAGCCTCAGCTAGAGGCTTGCTCATGTCAAACAGGATTTGATATCAGTGGGTTGGGGGTCCTTTCTTGGAGTTTGTGATGATGAGCATCAAGCCAAGGGTTAGAACTATACATTTATCATTCAAATATTCTTCTAGCATGATGTGCTCAAAGACACAAAGTGAGCATCTCCTATTCTTCAAAAACCTAACATTACTGTGATACATGAGGAGTTAAATAATTTACATAATAGAACGAGACAGCACGAAGAGCCACAGAGCAATAACTGAGAAACTCTTGCGTAGTATGTGCATTAGGTCACTTATGGGTGAGTCCATTTGGAGTGTGGTCGAGTGGTCACTGAAGACTTCCGAGAGGAGGTGAGGTTTGACTGAGGCCTTGAAGGATGAAGGATCTGAATGAACAATGGGAAAGAGAAGGGAAGGTTGTTAAGGAAAGCACAGGGAATAGTGTGTGAAAAGTGTCGGTTCATGTGGGAGTTTTCACTCACCCATATGTCCACCCACTTAGACTTCTCTGCCTGAACATTGCTGTTCTTATGGTCTTATTTTTGTGATTGCTCTAAAAATTTATTTTTTTATTTTAACAGCTTTATTGAGATGTAACCAAAACAATGAATTGCATGCATATATATCATTTGATAACTTTTGACATTGGTACACAATTCTGAAATCATCACCACAATCCAGCCACTCCAGAAATGTTGTAATCTTTCAAACAGGAGAACCAGTTATTATGGCTTCTTGGATTCTAAAGATCAATTCTTTTCCCTTCTCTGACATAGGGCCCCTTCCACTCCAATTATAGAACACAGACCTCATGTTTTAATTATAATAATAATCATAAAATTATGTATATCTTCCACTGAGGGCATTTCAGACTGGAATTATACTTTTTCCATTATTATTCCTGAAAATCATCCCAGTGGTCTAATTTTATTTCCATTTCATAGAAAGAGAGAGAGAAAGCCTGGGAGAGGTCCCTTGCCAGACCTCAGTAGACAAAAGGGCCACTGTTGGATCTCAAGTCAACCTTCCTCTGAGGCATAAACTTGCAAGTCTGTTCTCTGAGACCTTCATAAACTTTTGCCCATGCAAAGATCCTGCCTGCCTGGCCCAGAGGGAAGGACAGCAGTTCTGGCAATGGATATCCAGGGAGTTCCACTGGCTTGCTCAACTTTCAAAAGTTTGACTGTGTCAATTTTCATTTCCATCAAGAATGCAAAAAAGCACCTCTTTCTCCACACCATCCACCAACCTTTGTTATATTTTGTCTTTCTAATAATAGCAATTCTAAGAAGTGTGAAGTGATAGCCCATTGTAATTTTGATCTGCATTTTCCTGATGATTAATCTGCATTCCCATGTCCAGTGCAGCATTATTCACAACAGACAAGATGTGGAAACAACTCAAAGGTCTGTCCACAGATAAAAAGGTAAAGAAAATGTCACACACACACACACACACACACCACACACACACCACAATGGGACATTACTCAGAGAGAGAGAGAGAGAGAGAGAGAGAGTTTGATTCTGCCATTTGAGACATGTTGAACCTGGAAGACATTATGCTAAGTGAAATAAGCCAGATGTAGATGCACAGTTATGGTTTATATCTAGATCTCTGCATAAATCCTAATGCACTCATAGGCAGGGCTTTTGGGAAGTAACTAGATCATGGGAGTGTGATACTCATTACTCGGTTAGTCCATCGATGGGTTTATAACTGGGTGTGATGTTGGAAGGTGAAGCCTGGTGGGAATAGGTAGGTCACTGTGGGTGTGGCCTGGAAGGATCTATCTCATTCCTCCTCCCTTGACTCCTCTCTTCTTCCTGCCATAAAATATTTGTCCTCTATGACACCACTGTGCTGTGCCATCCTGCCTTGGAGCCAGCCAACTGTGAGCTGAACTCTCTACAAGCTGTGAGCCAAAATAAACCTTTCCTCCTTTAAGTCGTGAATGTCATGTCTCAGCAATGAGAAAAGTAACTAAGGCAAGCACAATAACAGATTGTGCATTTCACATACATGTGGTGTTACGGCTTGTGTCTAGATGTCCCCCAAAGCCTCATGTGGTCGTTGGTGGGGCTTTTTGGAGGTGGCTGGATGTGGAGTGTGTGATGCTGAGATCAAGGATGTGTTATTACTAAATTAGCCCATTGATTGGTTTGGCATTGTTCTGGGCAGGATTATGGGTGCCCCACTCTGGGTGTGAGTGCAATCCACCCTAAGCGGAAGGGTAACCTGGATAAAATATAAAGGACAGAAAGAGGGTCACTGTTTGTTGTTTGTCTCTTGCTGTTTAGTACTTCACTGCTTGTTGCCTTCTGCCTTCTCTGCCTTGCCATTGAGTGTTTATCTTCTGTGACGTCACCCTGCCTTGGAGCCAGCTGACTATGGACTGAAACCTCTACAAACCTTGAGCCAAATAAATCTTTCTACCTGATGGGTATTTTTTTTCTCAGCAAGAAGAAAAGTAATTAAGACAATGTGGAATCTAATGGTCAAATTCATAGAATGTTGGCTACAAATTGTCACTGCATCTTAATAAAGTTGAAGGAAAAAGTGAGCCTGTGACACTTAAACTTACTGTAAAAGAGCTTTTGTAGTGTAGCATGGGGAGGGCAATGGAATGGCTGATGGCCTCAGGTTTGTCTCTGGGTCCCACTTCCTCCCCGGGTACAGTGGGGGATAGGGGTGGAAAGAAGTCTGAGAGGACAGCGGCGATGACTCTTGGCTGCTGCCTCCCTTCTGTCATTTCCCTATCCCTCCCCAGGTGTCCACTCTACCCACCATGCTCCAGGGACTAGGTTCGGGGCCACTGTGCTAGAGGACCTGCTGAGCTTCCTGTGCCTCTCCCTCAAATTGAACATCCAGCCCAGTGATGGTTTAGACTCTGCTCTCCACTGGTGGTGTGCTTATCCAGCTGAAGCTGGTGTATAAAAAAACCTCATGGAAATAGAGTTGTTCATATGGACATGTATGTCACCCAAGGTGTGGTCCCAGCTAAGAATGGACATGATAACCCATCCAGATCATGGGCATCCAGACCTTCGAGACAATGTGGAAAGTCAAGCTCTATAGTTACACAGGCAAGACTACTGCTGGCAGGGAAGTTCCTTCTCTATCACTATGCTGATATGAATGCAAGCCTAGCACATAGAGTCCTTCCTCTCAAGATGGCCCTTTCTGATGTTGCTGGATGATCTCCCTACAACCTATGGTTGGATAAACCAGCCCAGGCCTTAACAAAGGTACATCAACCTAGAATAGCAAAGGCAATCCTGGGCAACAAAGACAAGACAGGGGGCATCACAATTCATGACCTGAAATTATACCATAAAACTACTGTGATAAAAACAGTGTGGTACTCCAAAAAAACAGAGCCGAGGATCAATAGACTAGATTAGAAGATCCAGAAACAACTCCAGACACACTAAAGTACCTTATTTTTGACAAAGGTACCAAACACATTCACTGGAAGAAAGACAGCCTTTTTATTAAATGGTGTTGGAGAAACTGGCTTTCCACATGCCAAAGATTAAGATTGGACCCACATCTTTCACCATCTACTAAGTTAAAATCTAAATGGATTAAGGATGTCAACATTAAAACAGAAACATTAATCTGCTGGAAGATAGAGTAGGTAAAACTCTTAAAGACATTGGTGTAGGCAAAGAATTTATGAATAAAAGCCAGACTGCACAGAAACTATCGCAAAGAATGAACAAATGGGAACTCATCCTACTGAAAAGTTTTTGCACAGCAAGAGAAACCACCAACAGTGTGAAGAGACTACCCACAATCTGGGAGAAAATGTTTGCCAGCTGTTCCTCAGATAAAGGATTAATATCGAGAACATATAAAGAACAAAAAAATCAGTCCTCCAAGATTTAAAGACCCAATCCATAAATGGGCATCTGAGATGAACACACACTTCTCAGATGAAGAAGTACAAAAAACAAATAAATACACGAAAAAATGTTTCACAGCACTGGCCATTCGAGAGATGCAAATGAAAGTAACAGTGAGATTCCACCTCACCCCAGAAAGAATGGCTAGTACTAAGAAGTCAACCAATAACAAATGCTAGAGGAGCTGCGGACAAAAAGGGGCTTCTTCACTGTTGGTGGGAATGCAGGCTGGTGCAACCACTGTGGAAGTCAGTGTGGAGATTCCTCAGAAAGCTAGGATTAGAGGTCGCATTTGACCCAGTTATTCCCCTTCTGGGTATCTTCCCAAAAGAATTAAAAACATCCTGCCACAGTGATATATGTGCACCTATGTTTATAGCTGCCCAGTTCATAATATCTAGATCTTGCAAACAACCTAAAAGCCCCTCAACTGAGGAATGGATAAAAAAGATGTGGTATTTCTATATAATGGAATGCTACTCAGCTATAAAGAATGATAAACTAGACATTGTCACTCTTAAATGGATGAGTATTGAAAATATACTTCTCAACAGCTGAGCGTGGTGGTGCACGCCTTTAATCTCAGCACTTGGGAGGCTGAGATAGGAGAAGCATTGTGAGTTCAAGGCTGGCTTGGGCTACAACGTGAGTGCAAGGCTGGCCTGAGCTACATAGCGTGACCTTCCTCAAAATACTAGGGCCAGGAGTTTGGCTCAGTGGCTTAAGCACCTGTCTGGCAGGCATGAGGATGAGTTCAATCCCTGGTGCCCCCCCCCACAAAAAGAAAGAAAGAAAGAAAGAAAGAAAGAAAATATACTTCTCAGTGAACTAAATAAGCCACATATATGTAACCATCGCATTGTTGCACTTGTGTGACAAACTGAAAGAAAATCTATGTATATAAAAAATTAGTTAAGACAGTTGAAGAAAAGGAATTTTGAGTGAAAAGCAGTTTTCATAGGGTTATCTTCAGATTTCACTTTTTTTTTTTTTTTTTTTTTTTTTTTTTGCAGCACCGGGGATTGAACTCACAGCTTCACACCTGCCAGACAGGTACTTAAGCCACTGAGCCAAATTCCTGGCCCTCAGATTTCACTTTTAATGCAAAATGTTTATTTGAAAATAATAGAGCAATCATAACAAAAAAGACAGTCATATAGCTGGTTTCTTTTGATTCAGTGAGGCAGAAATTTTGTGCTAATAATTTTCTGGACAACGTTTCATGCCTATATCTTATGCCCTAAACAACTGCTGTGAATATAACAATATGCAACGTGCTGACTATTGTTACTTTCCTATTGCCTGGTTGTGAAATTATTTTACTGTAACTTCTTTTCTTCTGTTAAAAAAAAAAAAAAAGAAAGAAACAAAGGTACATCACTCATGGCTATGTCCCATCTGGAGTCAATGGTTTATTAGCCCTGATTATTTCAAAAGTATAATTTCTTGTGGATGCAGTGTCCCTGATGTAAAAGATTGTGATGTGCCATCCCCCGAAAATGCTGTTTCCTGTGTTCTGAGGTGATGCTTCTGCATCTTGTTGAGCCTCTGGTCATTCTGCTGACCGCTTGTGGGGCTCAGTGGAACTAGTGAGATGGTGCTCTACTTGTGGGCTCACTCACTGACCATGGTGATTTGTCTCCAAGAGGAGTGATTGCCCCTTTTTTGTTCATTATCAAATTTTTAAAAGTAGCAATGCATTTGGGTCCTTCTGTGTGTGACGTGGTGATATGTACCATGCAGTGCCAGCCAGCTTTCAAAGCAGACTTTGTGATAATGTAATACAAGCTGCAGTGAACGGGACTCAAACGCTGTGCTTCCCATGAACAATTCAGCTTTTTAAGGTAATAATAATGCCACAGGACACACATGTGGGAAGTATTTGTAATGTGTGGATCCTCTTTCAAGTGATTTAGGATTTTGTGCTATGGCCTAGTACAGTTGTGGCAAACCTTTTAGAGACTTAGTGTCCAACTACAACCCACTTGTTTATTGAGAAGTGCCAACACTGCAATTAAACCTGAATACTGAGGTCTTAGTTGAGAGAAAACAAATGTTATCTGATGCTCGTCTGCTGGGAGGCCTTGGTTCACGTGCTGACAGAGAGGGCTCTGAGTTCCCACTGCAGCACACGTGCCATAGATTCATCACCATTGGCCTAGTGGAATGGGGCAAAGCGATTGCTGTGGACCACTGGAAACCAAAGTGACAGCGGTCACAGGGCCGCTCCTGTGGCAAGCTTCCCTAGTGCTCCAATGTGCCTATGGATGGCTCCCTACATTCCCCTTCTCTTCAGCTTCGTAAAACAGGGTATGAATCTGTTATCAACTTTTGATATTTTGTAACAAAGGCGTTGAAAATTGAAAAAGAGCTTGTCCCCTTGGGGTCAGTGTCCTGCAGTCCTCTAAGTCACCTAGCCTTTCCTGATACCCACCCTGGACGCTTCCTGCCTGGCAGTGGAAACTCATCCCAGCAGGAAGACAAAAGACCACATCACTTGCTCTCAAACTCTTCCCTGCACTGCCCTCGGGACTGAGGACCCTGCTCCGTGGCTGCTGTAGAAGTATTCTGTCCACCTGTCTGTACTCACAGTGCACTTTCTTGGCTTCTCCAGCTCCATCAGTTGCCCTAGCTCAGAAATGTTTGAAGAGATAAAAGCCAGACTGCAGACACAGTGGTGTTTATCACAAACCCTTTCCAGAGGATTCTGTTGCCCATGGGGAATGTCCTTTTCCTCAGATGACAACTCTGAACCCACCTGTTGCTCATTCACCAGCTCTCTTTGAACTGGGGCTTCTGATTCACAGAAGATGGTTGTTTCCTATTCTTGGGATCTCATCTGAGAACTTGTATGGCAGTGCTAAATGCTGTGTTTGGTGATTGGTTTTGTTTGTTTATTTGTATCTTTGACTGTGTGCTTCTGTACCGTGACTATTGTCCTCTAAGCCATCCCAGATGGCGCCTAATCTGTCCTCCAAAATTCTCTCCCTCACTCCTTCTCAGCAACATTCACTCCTGGCTTTGATATCTATTTATTTGAGTGCTACACACAAAAATACTCCAGGAGTGTCTTGCGGAGTTTATATGTTCAAAGCACTGTATCAGAAGAAAATGATCCCATGAGCAAGAATAATTACAACATAGCCAGGCATGGTGACACATGCCTGTAATTCCAGAGTCCTAGGATGGGGAAGCAGAAGGACTGCAAGTTCCAGCCCAGCCTGGGTAACTTAGCAACTTAGCAAGATTTCATCTCAAAACAAAAAACAGAAAGGGCTGAGAATGGAGGTCATTGAGAAAAGTGCTAGGTTTGATGATTAGAGAAGAAGGAGGAGGAGGAGGAGGTGGAGGTGGAGGAGGAGGATGAGGAGAAGGAGGAGGAGGAGGAGAGGAAGAAGAAGAGGAAGAAGAAGAAGAAGAAGAAGAAGAAGAAGAAGAAGAAGAAGAAGAAGAAGAAGAAGAAGAAGAAGAAGAAAGAAGAAGGGGAGGGGAGGAAGATGAGGAGGGAGGTGGGAGGAAGAGGAGTAAGAGAGGGAGGAGGAAGGGTAAAGGGAGGAGAGAAGGAGGGGGAGGAAGAAGGGGAGGATAAAAGGGAGGAAGAGGAATAGGAGGAGGTGGAAGAGGAGGAAGAAGATGAGAAAGAGGAAGAGGAGGTGGAGGAAGAGAATTAGAAAACGAGAGCAAACATGAAGAGGTCTCCAGAGGGGTCTAAGGAAAGGTGGGCTCTCAGAGACAGGAGAGAAGGCACCCAACTAGGGAACACCAGGGGATGAATGTTAATTCAGCATGTCTCTGATGTATGATATTTCACCTTCAAGGGGTGATCCAGCAGTTATTCAGGTGGAATCCAGACCACCAGGAAGCATGGGAAGCAGTAGAGGGAGGGTTTGCTAAACTCCAGAAGCCCAGTTCTTAGTCCCAGAGTCCGACTGTGGAAGTGTCTTGGGAGCTGGCACCTGAAATATAACAGGACTGATTAGGAGGCATCATTCCAAATTTGAAGAACAGCAGAAAAGTGGTAAAAGAAATGTAGTATGAATGCTGCAAAAAGCATTCCCAGAAAAATCCATTCATTCATTCATTCAAAATTCATTGGACACCTGTTGTGTAACAGACACATAAGATTCTTTGGTGAACAAACAAAGGATTTCCTACCTTCACAGAACTTAGATTTTATCATGGGGAGATTGACTATGAGAACAAAAAATAAATGGAAGAGAAATAGAAATACACAGCCCAGTCAGGAAGGATTGGGATTGAGGTAGGGAAGGGACAAGTAGTGGTTTGAAATAAGGTATTGGTAGGTAGGATCATCACTCGACTATGCTTTTTCTTCTCACTCTCCCTTGTCCTCCTTCCCTCCACCTATCTAATCATCAGCTTCAGGAACCATGCAATTCTTCAGTTGGTGTCTTAAGACAAATTCTTCCTGCTGCACTGACAACCTCAGGCTGCTGAGAACATGGCTCAACTGAGCCCTGGAGACTCTGCAACCGCAGAAGGCTGTGCACCAGGCCAGGGCTGATGTCCCCTGCTCCCTGGCCCAAGCCAGGCCTGCTGGCTTCCTGTTTACCACATCCCACTTTGCCCCTGTCCATACCAGAGGGTCAGCTGCAAGGACAAGGGTCAGGACAAAACTTCCTGGGTTTGTGTAGCCAATGGTTTTGCCACAAAACAGTCCCCAGCTCCAAGGAGGCATTGAAGGAATGCAGAGTGTGACTCAGGAAAGGGACTGCAGAATTCCTCCAGAGAAACACAGCCCATCCCCAGATCCTGGCCTGAATTCCAGAGTAAACAAACCAGAGAGCAGCACAAAGGGAGAGACTCTAGCTCAGAGCCTAGAAGGGCTCCTCACGTGCTAGTAGGGAGCTCAAAAGGATCAGAGCAAAGTCAGTCCAGGGAAGGGAGGAGTCCACCCAGATGTAGGCGCTCTTTCTAGCAATTCAAAGGCAAAGAGGCACAGTCTAGACATGGGGTGACTTCTTCAGTTCTTTGTTATATGGTGGCAGTAAGTCATCTCCTTCTGTCGACCCCCAATCTGTAACCAGCTCAGGTTACAGACAGACAGACAAGCAGACAGACAGACACATGTCCCTGGAATGTCACCCCCTATACAGCTCTTTCCCAGTGGGCCCGGCCAACCCCGTGTGTTTTCTGACAAGACTTTGTTTTGTTTCTAGTAGGCATGCAGGAGAGGGCTACAGGATGGCAGGAACCCCAGGAGCTATTGAGGAAGGATGTTGAGAGTTCACTGAAGAGTAAGGCCCTTTCTTCGTCAGAGATTGTTTCATTTCAGCAATTGAAGCCCACTCCACTGGTTAAAGCTTTATAAAAATGTGGGCAGGAAGACAGAGGGGGTGTGATACAAAAATACAGTGACTATTAGAATATTCTATCATTCTTGCCACTTTCTGAAGCAGTTCTAGAAGTCCTCCTTCATGAGTGTCTTCATAGCTGCCTTGGTGTCCCAAATTGATTCAAAACATTTATGGCAACTTCTGTCAAGTAAAAATGTTACAGTGTGTCCTCATCCACGCTATTCACCTGATCTGGCATGGTTTGACTTCTGACTGTTCCCCAAAGTCAAAATGACCATGAGAGGTAAATATTTTGAATTGATTCAGGACATGGAGGCAACTAAAGACACGAAAAAAGACCTCTGGGATGTCCAAGAAAGTGTCAAGAGCATTGAGATAATATTGGGAAATACTTTGAGTGGGATTGATGGCAGTGTGTCTTTTGCTGTAATAATTTTGTTTTGAGTTAATTTTTTTTTTTTCGGCACTGGGGATCAAACTCACAGCCTCATGCCTGCCACACAGGCGCTTAAGCCACTGAGCCAAATCCCCAGCCCTAGATTTTTGAGGCAGGGTCGCACTATGTAGCTCAGGCTGGCCTTGCACTCGTGTTGTAGCCCAGGCCAGCCTCGAACTCACAATGCTCCTCCTACCTCAGCCTCCCGAGTGCTGGGAATAAAGGAATGCTCCACTATGCCAGGCAATAATTTTGTTTTGAAAAAACATTCCCTGTAGTTTTTAGTCGCGCCTCGTATTTCTTGGCGTGTCACACACACCTGGGGCTGGGAGCTAGAGGTGGCTTCGGCAGGCCCTGGAGCAGGACGCCAGGGATGGCCCCCCCCTCTGCATGAAGGCTTCGCTCTGCACATCTGCCTCTCCTCCTTCTCCGCACACTGGCTTCCTGGCTTTCTCTCCCACAGGCAGACTCAGGTCCACCTTCACCTGGGGCCAGTTCTCAAAGAGACATTGACTAGGGCTTCCAGATCCCCAGCCTAAACTCTGGTTTAGATTGGCTAACCCAGCTTAGGTTGGCTGTTTACCCTTTCTTTAACTAGATGGAGCCAGGAAGTTATTACAAAAACACTCATAGAGGTCTCCAGAAATGGGAGGTGAGGTAGAAGAGGGAGGTGGGGGGATAGGAGGAGGGAGGATTTCCACTGAAATACGTTTAGCTGGACAGATATTCCAGAATATGTCTAGTGCAGGATCCTCGTGAGTTGAGGGGATGTCCCATAGAATGAAACAATTAAATACAAGTGAGACACAAGTGTGAACAATTAGATACAAGCAACAACAATTCATAATAGCTAAATTGCAGAAGTGGCCTACATGCCCATCAACAGATGAATGGATAAAGAATATATGGTATACATATCCAGTGGAGTACTACTCATAAAGATTTGAGTTATTTGTAGGAAATGGATGGGTCTTGAGACCATAATGCTAAATGAAACAAGTCAGATACACAAGCTAAATGTCACATGAGTTCTCTTACATGAGAAATTCAAATATAAATAATTTAAAAGAGTAAAATAAAAGGGAGATGAAAGGAAATGGAGACAGAACTTGTAGATATATGTATACGTACCCAAACTGTATGTGATTATTATGCATCACAAACATACCAATAAAAAAGTGAACAGTTCTATGTAGACCCTACTTTAGGAAAGACAGTGGTTATTTTACTTTCCCATAAAGGCTGTAGCATCAGCAGAACAGCTGCAAGAGGGGAACCCCTTGGTAGTAGAGCCCACAGCAGACAGTTCTGCAATGGCCCCCACGATCCCCTCCTCCTGGGATTCATGGCCCTGCACATTCACTTTGCTTGAACATGGGGCCAGTGGCTCCCTTCCAACACATACACATGCCAGAAGTGAAGTTAAGTCACTTCTAAGATTGGACTACAAAAATACTGACTTCTACCTTGCTGTCTCTCTTGCCTTGCCTTGTCCTCTCCTTCTTGCTGTTTCTTGGAAAAGCTGGTTGCTCTGTAGTGAGCTGCCCTATTTGTGGCTTACTTAGTAAAGAATTCACATCTTGGTCAACAGCCAGCTGGAAATCAAGGGCTGCCAATAGCCACATAAGTGAACCAGTTGAGCACAGACCTGCAGGAGCCTTGGCCAGCACCTTGATTGCAGCCTTGTGAGAGATCCTGAGCCAGGGACTCAGGAAAGGCATGCCCAGATTCCTCACCAAGAGAAATTGACCAAGAGATTATGAATGGTCCTTTAAACCACTGCTGTTTGGGATGAATTATTATAGAGAAGTAGAATACTAACGTGTGACACCAGTTTCTTCCATCTTGTTTATCTTCCACCTTGGGTGTCATTCTCCTCCACATAGTCCAAGATAACTCACTTTGATGTCTCCCTCCCAGCCAACAGGAAGAGAGAAAAGGAACAGGAGGATACAACTCTTACCTGTTAGGGAGAAAGAAGTTGCACTCATTGCTTGCATTCATCCATTGGCTGTAACTCATTGCATAATTACTCTTTGCTACCAGGGACTGAAGGTGCAGCTTTGTACCCAACAGAAAACTAGGGATTCTACTATAAGGGAAGAATAGGGAAGTGATCTGGGAGAAAATTAGCAGTGCCTGCCAGAAACGCCATCTCTTCAAGTGTTTGCTCGCTTTGAGTATGTGACAAGGTTATATCCATGTCACCATGGTCATTGGAGGTGGGGTTATCAGGAGTGTCATGAAAGGCCAAGGCAATGACACAGAGTGCACCTCCACGAACACAGAACCAAGCATGCACTGCAGGTGACAAGTGAGAGTTTGCATCTAGATCAGAAACCCAGGTGCTGTGTGTTATTTCTTTGGGGTCACTCAACTATTTAGCTGCAGAGTCGCTACCAACTCCAGCTTCTAGATCCCAGTCCAAAGCTCTCTCTTCTTCCCAAAGGCAAATTTAGAGTCTGTATTTTGTGTGAGGTCAAATTTACAGAAGAAAAGTAAAAGAGGAGAGAGTGACACAGACCAAGGACCTTATGACAATCACAGGTAGTTCTGGCATTATTTTCCTGCCAGACTAAAATGACTTGTTTTCTAGCATTTAGTGAATATAATGCCAGTTGTGTGCATCACTGTGAGCCAATAAATGCCATAGCATACATGAGCATTTAAAACATTTTAATCAGTGAAGAGAAAGGCTTTGCTTCTGGCATAATTTCCTGTAAAGAACTAAATACGTAAGAGATGTCCTACTCTGAATTTGGTTATGTACAGATATGTTGGGATTTTCTTTTTAAAGTTTTCACACTAACAAAATCCTTTTTCTTCTTCAGGTTGAACTGGAAAACCAACACACAGGAAGCACTCAATAAATGTTTATCAAATGAAATTGCAATTTAGTGCTTGCTTCGGCAGCACATATACTAAAATTGAAACTACAATTTAATTCCAGTAATTTAATTCTAGGCACAGAGAGACTTTGATTAATCCCAACCCATCACTCCCCATATCCAGTTTCTCAGTTTTCACTTAGAAACAGAATCCCTTGTTTCTGTTGATCATGTGGGTGACCAGTGGGAGACCATACCTCCTAGTCTTGTTTGCAGCTGGATGCAACCTCGTGGTCACGTTTGTCCAATGGAAAGTGAAAGAAGTGATGTGTGAAACATCTGGGTCATCTCCTAGCCACTGGGCAACCGTAGCAGTGGCATTTGGAGCAGCATTCTTGGACCCAGAAGCTGAGGATAGTAGAAATTCCAAACCTAAATGCCTGGATGAACCATGGATTTGAACCATCTGCTTGCCCGAGACCACCTGCTCCACTCTGGACTTTTACATAAGACAGAAATAAACTTCCATCTTAGTTAAGACTGTATTTAGGATCTAAACAATGCAAGAGGCTTATTTTTATTAATTTAGAGACATGGTTGAAAGAGGAGGTTTTTTCTTTTTTCTTAGCCTATATGTGCAGTTGAAATGTGCTTAATAATCTAAACTATAAATTTTTAGAGCAGACTACTAAAAATTCTTAAAAGCAATCCCCAGATAAAGGACAATTCATTACAAAGTACAGATATGCTAATGTGCAGAAAATTATATTGATTCTGTTTCAGTAAGTACATCTTTCTATCTTCTCAAAGTGGAGATTCTATTAGAAAAGAGGCACTACTAAAAAACTAGGATTCTGTAATTACACAGAACATCTCTTCTTTGAAGAGTGAGGTCTTTCAAGAGAAGACAACTGAATTGTACTGTACAGCATGAGTGTCAGCACTTTCATTAAGGGGATGGAAAAGCTTGTTATTTTTAAATACTAGTGGTATAGTTTGATGGTCCTAAGTACACTGTGAAAGCCCACAAAATGTCCACTAAAAGAAGTAGAATAACTGATGGCCTGTTGCAGGAAGGATACTCAGCTCTGCATTGATCACACTGAGTTTTCTGCCTGGATTCCTATTCACAAACAATATCCCCCATCTTCTATGTTCCTGTCACCTGCTGACTTCTTAATGACAAATTCTTGACAATTTGGCTCTGATCTCTGAGATATCTCCAAAGGACCCAAGAAGTAACCTTTGCATTTGTTTCATCCTGGGTAGACCTGACTTTTTCTCTTTCAAATATTGTTTTGTTTTTTGGTACTGGGAAACAAACTCAGGACCTCATGTTTGCCAGGCAGGTGCTGTGCCACTGAGTTATATCCCCGGACCTCTCCTCCAAATATTGTAACACTACCTCTGACACATGTAGTACCAACTGGCCTTTGTGGACTTCCTCATACTTCTGAACATACATGGGAAGAGGTGTGTGTGTGTGTGATGTTTATGTGTGATAGAAAAACACATCAAAACTTCTAAAGAGAAAGAACTTTTTCTTCTTTCATCATTTCTAGTCAGAGACTCTGAGGACTTGAATTGTTCTTCATTGTCCACTGGGTAAAATCTCAGGCTGACCCTATAGATTTTTTGCTACTTTTAATTATTAGAAGTTCAGTCCTGGCTAATATTAAAACTCTGAACTCTCATTCAATGAGAATGCTTTCTACACTTTTACCTCTGACCTGCCTTAAGCAAGGGCCCTCCCACAGAAAAGGTCCTGGTCATATCTTCTCCCTTCCTCACTACATCTGCCTCTACTTCTAGGTTTTGTTTGGGGTGTATGGGTGGGGTGTTGGGGCATTGGAGAAGGGGGAGGTTGAAGGAATTAGCTGCAACTGCCCTGTTCCCAGTCTCTGAATTCTGGACTAATCTTTTAGGGTCATTTCCAGGAGGCCCTCTTGCACAAGAGCCTTTTGAGATGACCCACCACCTGGTCCACCACCAGCTCCCTTCCTTAGGGCCCACCGTTGGACCAGGAAATATCTATGCATCCTCCTTCTCCTCATCCCAAATTCTGTAAGCATCCACCTTTCTCAGGTAAACCACAAGTTCATTAAACAAGTGCTACCAGACATCTCAGGTGGGAATACCCATCTTCCCAAATCCCAGGGAACAGAGGTCCATGGCCCTAGTGGACTGCATTAAGTACCCCACAGTGAAGTCCTCATTGGTCTTTCCACTCCCTCCCAAGCAACAGCAGACCTGGCTGGGATGTTCTCCCACAAGTCCTGCTGGCAGGCCTTCCCTTTGGTTCCTTTGTCATTTCTGGCCCGATTTCTCTCTGTATGAATACACATAACCTAGACATGCCCACAGGGGCTGTTGCCCTAACGCCCTTCTTTCTGGGGGTGGGTAAGCGTCAGGGGTTGGCAGCTGTGTGAGCCGTGGGGAAGAGTGGGTGTGTGTCCACAGAAGCTATCTGTGGGACCTGGCTGGCACAACCATGAGCAAACACACGGTGTGCCAGGCCCCAGGAGTCCTGTGGGTCAGAGCCAGGCTTCCAGAACTGGAGCCCTTACCCTGGGGTGGTCCAAACTGAGCCCAACATGGAGGCCCTGCTGAACTCACTGGGGCTGCTTCTGATTTACCGCCCAGTGAATTCTCAGCAAACCGAACATGTACTTAATAAATGCTTATTGATTCAGCCACCATTTGGTGGTTGAATAAACTTGGCCAAGTTGTTTTGTTTCTTTTTTCTGAAGAGTCTTGGTTATTTCAATACTTGGTGATAGCCAAGGGCCAAACCAGGTGAATTTCCAGGACTCATTTCAGATTCTGGTTTCCGTTGCAGACGGGGTTTGGGAGAACACTGAGCACAGTTTTCTATGTGCCAAATTTCACTTTGGGTTGCTTTTGAGAGTAGGTGGCACTCTGGTTAAAAGCCTTGTCTAATAAAAAAAGAAAAGAGAAGAGGAGAAGAGAAGAGAAGAGAAAAGAAAAGAAAAGAAAAGAAAAGAAAAGAAAAGAAAAGAAAAAGAAAAAGAAAAAGAAAAAGAAAAGGAAAAGAAAAAAAAAAACTGTCCAGGCTTTGAGGCCAGACTGCCTGAGTAGGAGTTCTGGTACTATCAGTAACTATCAGTATAACTTGAAACCAACAAGCTATGCATTACTCTTTGATGGACTTGCTGCAGTTGAGTCACAAGCCAACCCCCCTGCCATCTTGTGAGGCCAAATTCTTAAACCTAGGAGGCAGCATGGCTTTATTTCTTTATGTCTCTCTTGAAAATTTACCATATTTTGGATGTTTTGCACAGAATTTTCTATTCTACTTTAGATTCTTTGCAGTTATCTTCTCTGTAGCAAAAAAAAAAAAAAAAAAAGAAAGAAGAAAAGAAAGAAGAAAAAAAAGTCGCTGTTTTTGAAAATTCATTAGTGTTGTCTTTTCATTGTGTTCCAGACAGTGGTGGATAAAACAAACAAGACTATCTTGTGATTAGGTCTTGTTTAAACAAACACTCGGCTTGAAAGCTATTAGTGTAATTCTGTTAGCAACCTTAATTTGGTTTTATTTTCTTTAATTTCTCCAAGTTTTCAAAAACATAAGTAGTCAAGTCTTTCTCCAACATCTTAAATGGGTGGCACATGGATGAAGGTTTTATAAACTTTGGGATCAAAGAGCAAAGTATGTAAGTCAGTGTTGGAGGCTCTGTACAAGCCTAAAACACCAAAAGGCCATTTTGCTTCATAAAATCCTCATACATGTATTTCCTGGGAGCTCACATGAGTCAGGCACTGTGCCAGGCCCAGGGAATTTAGTCAGTGGTCGGTGACACTTGAACCCTCCACATTTCCTCCAGCTTAATGTCCGATGAGGAAATACTATTCTGACATTTTAAATCTATCTTAAAGTAACTTCTGTTGGTAGGTAGAATAAAACTTCGTCTAGTAAAATTCAGAGGCTAAGGCCATGGACTACATCTGGTAGGCACTCAGGGAATATCTAGGAATATAATCTCGCGTTTCTCTCTACTTCCTTTCAAATTCCCCTCTGTATTTTATTTCTCACATAACTCAGAGAGATCCAGAAGCCTCCATGTAACTGGCTGAAAATGGGGGAGGGGTGAAAATAAATAGAAAATCCAGAAATATTTCCTAGTATCCTGCTTTGAAGTTCTGTACCAATTTTACTGCTTTGTTTTGTTTGGCTTTGTTCTGTTTTGTTTTGTTGGATTTTACTATCTTTAAAATAAAAAAAAAAGAAAATTCAGAAATAAATCCAAGAATATTTTTTGACAAGGGCAGCAAGAATACACATGACAGAAGATCTCTTCAATAAACAGTATTAGCAAAACTGTAAGAATGAAAAAGGATCCTTATCTTACACTATATACAAATGTCACCTCAAAATAGATTAAAAGACCTAAATGTAAGGTCTGAAACCATAAAACTCCAGAAGAAAAAATAGGGGAAAAATTCCCTGACACATTTTTTTTTTTTTTTTTAGCTATTACAGCAAAAACTCAGGCAACAAAAACAAATGTAAACAAGTGTGACTACATCAAGCTAAAAGCATGTGCACACACACACAAAGAAACAATCAATCAATGGAAATATTGCCTATAGATTGGGACATTTCCAAACCATGTATCTGGTAGGGGTTTAATAGCCAAAATATATAAGAAGTTGATAACACTTAATATCACAAATTCAAATAATTCAATTAAAAAATGGTTGAAGGACCTGAAAAGATTGTTTCCTGAAAAAGACATAAAAGTGGCCAACAGGTATACAAAAATATTCAATATCATTCATCATTAAGGAAATACAAATCAAAAACATGTTGAGTATAATCTCACATATTAGGATGACTCTTACAAAACAAAAACGAAACCAAAAACAAAAACCCCTAAATTAAACAAAAGCGAAACAAGACAAAGACCCAAGACTTAGGCTGGGGGAGTAGCTCAGTGGTAGATACCTTGCTTACCTGAAGATAGCTGAGTTTCTGGTTTCAATACCCAAGAACCAAAATAAACAAACAACAATAGAAAGTAAAAACAGTTAGCAAGTGTTGATGAGGATGTGAAAAATGGGTACTCCTTTAGTTTTGTGAGAATCTAAATTCGTATAATTATTATGGAAAGCAATACAGAAGTGCTTCAAAAAATAAAGCTGTCAGATAAACCGAGAAACAACTTCTTCAAATTCACCCAAAGTAAATGAAATCAGCGTGTTAAAAGATATCTGCATCCTACATTCATTGTAGCATTATTCACGATAGCCAAGGTATAATATCAACCTAAATTTTCCATTAATGGATGAATGGATAAAAAAATTGTGGTATAATTAAACAATAGATTATTATTCAACTTTAAAATACAGGAAAATCCTGCCCTTTGTGACATGGCTAAACATGGAGCACATTATGCTAAGTGAAATAAGCTAAACTCAGAAAGACAAACACTGTATGAGCTCACTTTCATATGGAGTCTTAAAAAGATGTAGAAGAATAGAATGGCAGTAACCAGAGAGTTGGCAGAGGGAATGAAGATATAGGGATCACAGTGTACAAAGCTGTACTTATGCAGGACAAGTGAGTCTAGAAAGATAATATACTTATATGGCTATAGTGTGGAACTGGAATGTCCCCTAAAAGTTCATGTATTAAAGGCTTTGTCACCTGCCTGAGACACTGTTGGGAGGTGGTGGGTCCTTTAGGAGACCGGCCTAGTGGAAGGAAGTTAGGTCATTGGAGGTGTTCCTTAAAAGAATCCTACTTCCTCTCTCTCGTGCTCTCTCTCTCCCTCTTGTTCTCCCTCTCTCTCTCTTTCTTCCCAACCACCATAATGTGAACAGCTATGCTCTACCATATGCTTCATGCCTTTATCCTTTGTCTCCAGAGGCCCAAAAAACAATGGAGCCAAACGACCAGGGACTGAAACCTCTGAATCTGTGAGCCAAAACAGTAGCTATACAAGATGATAGTTGTGTTCATTTGCTTGACTGTAATTACTATTTCATCATGTGAAACATTAAATATGTGAATAAAAAAGTAAAATCCCTCAAAACTCTCATTTCCCAACGATTACTTACAATAAGGCACATCTATAAATTTAGTGTTAACACAGCTATACAAAAGCATAAAACATGTATATACTGATAAAACAACAACAAACGAGTGGTGGCAGAGAACTGTGGCTACTATATGACTAATGGTTTAGAATTTAGATTTTGGAGTCAGACTTCTTCTAGTATTTGGAGACTGGTTTCTGGTTTTCTCAATAGCTATCATGTTTTGCAAATAATTATACTGAGCCTATTTCCCAAATGGCAAAGTAGGGACAGTAATAAAGTAATCATGCATGTAAAGCTTGTAGCACAGTATCCAGCAAATGGAAATGTTACATTAATGTTGGCTATTGTTAATCTCATTCTTTTTTCTTTTTTGAGAATAGAAAAAAATTATTGAAAGAGATAGCTCCTGAAAGACAGGAGGGGACTTGAAAGTGAGTTGCTGTGGACCCCACTTCACAGAGGGAGTTTTATAGAGCAGAATCGCAAGGTGGGTGTAAAATCATGAGGTGGGTACTATGTAGGTCAAGTAATGATCAACCAATGAAATTGCAAGTGTATCCCTTATGTAATGTCTATCCAATGGGGAAGCAGGTCGCATAGCAAGTATACATGGAACAAATACTTTTTTAGGAAAGGATGAATCATGAGGTCCTGGTCACCCACTTGGGTGACTGATGTATATCTGAACTTTATTGGACCAGGTGATAGTGATTACAGTATATATTCAATTTATTGCTTACCCCTTGGGGAGGCATATAGGCCTGGTCATTTCATCTTTGTCTTGAGGCCTGGCCTTGTTTGTAATGTGTTTTCATGTTTTGCACTGACTCCCTTGAGGGTCTAGTCCTGTCTGACTGCCTGTAATATTTTTATTTAACCTAGTTGTCCATAATACTTTGACTTCTTTGGGTAACAAGTTTAATCAATGCTTGTGTTTCATCTTTGAATTTTAACCCCAACTTGCTGGCAGCACTGGGAATCAAACTCAGGGGCACTCTTACACAGAGCTACATTCCCATCTCGACTGATCAATTGACCAATTGATTGATTGAGACAAGATCTTACTAAATTGCCCAGCCTGGACTTGAACTTGTGATCCCCCTGCCTCAGGTTCCCAAGTAGCTGAGTTACAGGTATGTGCCACTGTGACCAGCTTGAATATTTTTTAACTCTTAAATCTTTCATAATTTTTATAAATAATATTATGTAGAAATCTTTTTTTGCCTAAAATAAATAATTATTTTACTTGTTGAATGTTTCTTGTATGACACTCAGATTTCAAAGTCAACTTTTAACATTATGTACATGTATTTATCTGTTTGATCTAGTTATCTATCACTGCATAATTATGCTGTTTCAATGTTGTCGTTGCCTGAAAGTCTTTTATTAGTCTTTCAGAAATGTTTGTCTTATTCTTTGGTATTAATTTTTGCAGATCAACCTTAGAATAAATTCATTAACTTAAACGTTAAACATATGAAGGATTTTAATTAAAATCTCATTAACTTAAAGATTTGTTTGGGAGAGAATTGATATCTCTGTACTATTAGATCTTGCTCGGTATGCTACATTGTTGGTCATTTTCTTCTGTTGTTGCTGTATTTCTTTATGTTTCTTCCAGAGATATGCAGTTTAGCTGCAATTCTCTGAATTACATCTGTTCTTGCCTTCCTCGCCTTGTTTATCATGCACTATCTTTCAAATCTCTTTTTATTTATTTTTTAACTTTTATTTTGAGAATTTTGGAAGTTATACAAAAGAGAATATAATTAATGCTTAGGTGTATTCACTACCCAGAGTCAATTCCTGTCAGGATTAGATCTCTTTATATACCAAAGAAGCTTTTCTTGATATCCTAGCAAGTATCTTTTATTTTTTTCTTCATTTCACATTAACACAGTTAATAAAGTTGTGTGTACAATATCTCGCTTTTCTTTAGATTGCAGGATCTATTAAGTCAAGAGTTTTGTCATTTTCTTTATTTTTTTAATTTTTTAAATTTTATTTCAAAGATAGTAAAATCCAACAAAAGGTAACAGAGCAATCAAAACAAAGCAGTAGAACTGGCATAGTACTTCAAAGAGAGATACTATGAAAACAAAAGCTACTATATTGTATCTTATTACTTTCAGAATAGTTGACCATTCCATCAGGCATAGCAAAACAAACCAAAACCAAAACACAATAAAACCAATAAAAACAGGATGTGAAATAAAGAAAAGAAAAGAAAAAAAGAAAAAAAGGAAACAAAAATTAAACAAAATTAAGCAAAACAATGAGAACAATATTGGGGCTCGAAGGCAAGACAGAGGACAATCCCACATATTTGCCACACTGCACACTGTCATCTACCCAAGAAATGCTGAGACTGCAGGCACCAGGCCTGCAAAAAACCTAACAATACAAGCGTTTAGTTGCTTTATGTACCTTAGTTGCTATGAACTTAGCAGGTCCTCTAAGTAAGCAGGATGCTTACGGGGGCTGGGGGTGGGGGGAAGTCCTTGATTATGGGACGCACCTCTCTTTCTCTTCCTGGAGTCTGCACAGTCATGCAAACTAACTAGGGAGGCAGGCAGGCTTTCTGCTGGTTGCTGCCTCTCAGCCCAACGTGGATGGTTCTCAGAAGGCACGTAGTTCTCTCCCTGAGGTCTGTGTGATCCCGCAAACTCACCAGGGAGGCAGGCAGGCTTTCTGTTTGTTGCTGCCTCTCGGCCCAACATGGAGGGTTCCTGTTGTTTTCTTTATTGTGATATATTCAATGTTCTATGCCACCAAACATGATAGGTTATCATATATCGGATGAGCAAATTATTTAATAACTCAAGAGATTGCTAATAAGTTTGAAAAGAGGAGAAAGAAGAAGCATAGAAGAAATAAAACTACATAGAACGGAGAGAAAGAAATCATATTTCTAAGGCCTAATCAAGGTTATCCAATGTTACCCATATTTTTACTCCATATCTTTATTCACTAATTTTTTTTGTGCTTGCTAGGCTCCTTTGTGTTGTTTTTGCCCTCCTGTATCAGTTGTGATTCACCAGAAAAATAGATTAAAGATTAAGTATCTACATATACTGCTTGCTTTGGCTGCACATATACTATACTATATTATACTATACTATACTATACTATACTATACTATTATATTGCATTCACAGACTCATACACACATGAATTTATAAACTTCTGGTACCAAAATTAGTATCACTTATGGTTCACTAGAGGAACAAATTTAAATATGTATGCATGTGGGATTTAAAAGGTAGGCTTATGGTGGCCATCTGCAGAGACAGATGTAGGAGAATGCAAAAGGGCAGTCTGTGTACTACAGAGCTGGAGGATCCAATCAAAGAGCGAGGACTGGAGCTCACTGCAGAGTCCCATGTGAGTCCATATCAGGAAACCACAGGGTTTGCATGGGAGACTGGAGTCTGCGCTAGAAGCCTGGAGATGGACGTCCAAGGGCAATGGTGGAGACCGGAGTTCCCAGGGTGAGTTGCAGTCCCCAACTCCTCTTTGGAGAATCTTCCTGGAGCCCATCCAGTGACAGAATTTGATGATAACCTTTCAGAGAACAAACAAGCAACCTCGTGCTCTTAGATTTTTTTTTCAAGCAAGCGGCTATATTGGAAAGCAAATTCTGTGATCTCCTGACAAGGATATTAGTTAAGTTCATAAGATATTGCTTATTTTAAGTGACTAAATTGACTTTTGAGAATGCATCCTGGATGAGGTAGAGACCTGAAAGCCTCAAGATCAAGCACCCTGATGGCTTGTAGAGAAATTATAATCTTGAAGCCTTTGCCTAGCCATCACCTTGTCCTGTTACTGTAACTCCATTTGATGAAATTCATTATTCTCATTTTTAAAAGGTGTAATGTCGAAAACTGGTGGTGTGATCTTAGACTGTTGCACCTTGACTTATATTTTTATGTGTGATGTATAACCCTTGACTGAATTCTGTATTTTTTTATTGGTACATGTTTGCAGTACACAATAATTACATTCCTTGTGGGGAGTAGGTACGTATACATAGCCACCTTAATTCTTTTTTCTTTCATCTCTTTCCCCTCCCTGCAGACTAACTTATGCCCCTTCCAAACTTGTATGATGAAGTCCTAAGAGTCAGTATGACAGAATTTAGAGACAGGAGTATTAAGGTGAAAAGTAATATGGGCCACAAGGGTGAGGCCCTAACCCAACATGATTGGGGTCCACGTCAGAAGAAGAAAAGACACCAGAGTGCTGGCACTCAGAGAAAGGGCACTGTGGGAAGATGAAGAGAAGGTGGCCATCTGCAGGCCAGGGAGAGAGGCCTCACTAGAAACCAGGCCTGACAACACCTTGATTTGGACTTCTAGGCTCCTGAAATATAATAAAGTGAATTTTGGTTTTGAAAATCACCAGTCCATGACACACAAAGGCCATGGAGGTGTGTTTTCAGACTAATGGTGTGTCAGAATCTCCTAGAGGGTTTGTCAAAATACAGATCACTGATTCCACATGTATGGTTTCTGGGTCAGTTATCTACGCATAATAATTGTACATATTTATGGATTACAATGTGATATTATGCTGTACAGTGATCAAATCAGGGCAATTACCATATTTATCACCTTAAACATTAGCTATCATTTCTTTGTGGCAAGAACATTCAAAATGCTCTCTTCTAACTTTCTTGAAAAATATGACATTTGATTGTTAACTACTGTCACTCTAAAATGAAATCATTTCATTGTAACAACACGGATGAACCGGGAGGACATTTGTTAAATGAAATAAGCCAGACAATGGAGAGTAGGACAGTGGTTCCAGGATGCGGGATAGAATAGGAGAGAGTGAAGATGGGGAAAGACACATTAAAAGATACAGTGCTACAGTTACGTAGGAGGAGTAAGCTCTAGAATTTGCATTGCTGATAGGTTCCAGCTCACTGACGCTGCCCATCTGGGCCCCACACTTTGAGGACCACTGATGTAGAATATGTCCACACTTAACCGAATCATGCCCCATTTATTTCCTTGAAGCCAAACTAGAAGCACACAAATTGGGCACTTTCCCTTTAGCCTGCAGCACTGTACTGAATTTTTCCAAGATGACATAGAGTAGATCCGTCTTTATTGCTTTGCATCAGTAACAGAGACTCTAACGCTATAGAAAAAGAAGAGCCAGCTTCTTGGCTTTCGGAAAGGAGGGATGGGATCCATGCTCTACCCTTCCTCCCTTGACAGCCCTATGTTCCCCAGCAGGACGGTTTGCACTAGCCCTGCCAGGACTTCAAAGGAAGGCCTGTTTGCAAAATGTCAGCTGTGATGAGCAGTAGTAGTGTGACTGGGAACCCCTGGAACATCTGAGATTTCTGGGTGATTTTCTCATTTTGGTGGAGTCTGCAAAAGCATTTCTGTGTTGTCCTGAGCTCTGAGCAGAACCCCTTATGGTAGGAGAAAAACCTACACTAGCCTCTTGTTCAGTCCTTATAATACATCTGTGATCACTCAAATCCACAGTCAAGTTTGGACTGCATTCACAAGACTTTAGGGGCTTCCAGAAATACTTTCTGAGTGAGGAAAAGCCTAGCCAGCGGGTGCTGGGATTGCAGAATGGTTTCCAGTCGCTGCTGTGCCTGTTGTCATTTGCCACTTGAAACAGGATGGGCAGGAGGTGGCAGCTGCTTCTTGTTGGTGTTAACCTTTCTTGGCTCAATCAGTGCCTGAGGAAGAGCTTTATACCATGTCTGTTGAGTGAACAAACTTGAGGTCACCTACTGGATTCTACCACAGAAGAGATAGGTAGAGTCTACCCACTACTTTTTGCTGGTGGGTCCCCTAACACATGCGAAGGCACTGGTGATCTAAGCTCTGCTTTGGTGGGAGCTGGGCCAGCTTCCTGGGCCTGACACCTGTGCAGCTACAGTGGGCCCCGCATGCAGAAGGGCCCTCACTTGGCTTGATGTTTTGTGGTTGTCATCTTGTAATTCTGAATAATTTTTGGATGACCCCTGGATCTTCATTTTGTACTCAACTCCACAAGTTATCACTGGTCTTGAAGAGCAGCTTCAACAAGAAAATAAGAATGGCAGAATCAGAGAGGAAATGGATTTTGATTATACCTAATAGATCCAGTGTGTTTTAAGCTTTGCTTTCACTAAACCCTTGGGAAGCACCAGGGAGGAAAGATTGCTGAGGTTCATTAAGCACAGGGCAATTCTCCCACTGCCTGACTCTTGGGGAACCTCTGTGATAAGTCTTGCTGGACATAAAGATTAGGATGGAAGGCAGAATCAGGGAGAAATTCCCCCGATAAAGATTTCATAGCTCAACTAGCAAGCCCAGGGAGAAATCTGACCAATCTGAGTTAATACAGTCCGATGTATTTCTGATAAGATCCAGCAAGGTGGTAAGCTTTTCTAGCACCTTGGCCCTGCATTGCATCTCTTCCAGCCCCTACTCAATTCTTGGTAGCTGTACTCAGTATTGGTCATTGGTGGTGATGGTGCTGACAGTGAAAGCAGGTTTGATGCTCTTCTCTGGATTCCACAGAGCTAGGGTTATATAGCACCCAGAAAGGTCCTTCCTGATGAAGTTGCAACTGCTCACTCTCCAGATTGCTTTCTTTCTTCATTATACACGGTATAAACCCCAAGCAAACCAATTCCCCAAAGATATTTCCAGCTCCTAACTGTATTAGTTTGCAGATGTCACTGTAATAATACCATGCAGTAAATTACTCCCCAATTCAGTGAATTAAAATCCTTGCTTTTTCTCATGAATCTGGCAGTGACTTTGGCTTGATTGAACTTGGTTTTGTTTGTGGGGGAGGACTTGCTTCATGTCGCAGGCCCAACTGGACTCACTTAGGGAGCTCTGCTCCAAGTGTGTTCACCCTGGGTCCAGTGAAAAGGAGCATCTACAGCTGCTCATCTTGTCCACTATAGTACGGTAGCTGAAGTGTCCTGAGAGTGAGGGTAAAAAAAGTAAAGCAAAGGGTTTTGGCAGTGTTGCTGAGCACTTGAGTGCTATGGTGCCTAAAGAAGTTTTACCTGGTTCATGTTTTTCTGTTAGCCAGTGCATGGCTGGCTTCTGTTGTTTAAGTTAGTTTAAATTTGATTTCTTTCACTTGCTACTGTAAGAGTCTTGACTGATACACCATAGCCTGATGTTGAGATCAACAGGACCATGACCAAATGGGAGAGATCAGAGCTTAGCAAAGCCCAGGTCCACTCAGCTAGACAGGCACATTGTTTATTCTGACAACCAGACCAGATTTAGGGACCAAACTTCCTAGTAGTTACTAAGGCACTTCTACAGCAAAACAGATTGATGAAAAAAGGAATACAGACATTAAATGTATGTGGATATTCTAAACAAGACCTACTCACATAATTTTAAAATTTTTCCTTTCTATTTATTTCTGCTACAAAAGTTATATTTTCTCCCTATCTCTACTCCCACTATTAACATTTTCAGTGACTTCTTCCTAGGCATTACATAGAAGGATTTCTCTGAAACAATTTATTATTTCTATTTAACGATGGTAAAAGGATACAAGTCTAACTTTGGGTGGCAGGAAATAATGCATCATTTTGAGCTTGTGGTCTTTTTATCATAAATATGATGATATGGCTAGGTGGGATGGTTTCAAAGAGACAGGATGTTACCTTAAACATTTGCAAAGCTGTGGTTAAAACAGTCTCCTTAAAGTACCTTTTCAACCCATGGAGCTTACATAAATATTTGGCTGCTGGTGACAGGCCTAATAAATCTGTTTAGAATGTTGCAGCAGTATTTACTTACAAAGTAATGTCATAAGCCCACTTTAGCCAATAGTTTTAAGAAAGAGAGATGCTACTTTTTAGCACCTTGCATAAATATTTGCAAGACCTCTAATTCCAAGATAACCTTGCCTCTTTCCTAAAGCTATTTACTGCTTCCTACCCAAATACCCCTTTTAAATGTCACTCGGTTCAGTTGGAAAGCCTGACACTTGCTTAAAACATATTGGAAAACAACAGCTGACACTGGGCTATGGCAGAAGAATTCTTGGATTTCCTAGGGGTCCAAAGTTCTGCAAGGTACTTTTAGGCTGAAGGAAAAAACAGACCTTTGCCTCTAGTCTATGTGAATCAGAATATGAACATTTGGGGAATAAGTGTCATTATGTCCAAACAGGATTGGAAGATACACTCCTCAGTGATCTGCCATATTGTGGGGACTACAGAGAGTGCTGGAAACAGAAGTAGGAAGAGAGTGGGCCCTGTGAGCATAGTTCCCTAGAAAAGCTAAGATGGCAACTTCAGTGGTCTACTAAGGATAAAGGGCAAATAGGGAAGGTAGTCACATCATTATGATTTGAAATAAGACATAGTCTGACTTTTTCCTGGTGCTATTTAAAGAGCTGAGTTTTTCTCGATTTCTTGATTTCAAGAGATGATTCTGTAAGGGAGAACACACCAACAGTGGCAACCATTTATTTCTGAGAGTCAAACGACAAGTAACCTTTTCAATTGCTCAATATGCCCCTCTACTGTTTTGTTTTGTTTTGTTTTTAACATGGTTGGATTATCTTCTGAAACTTTATAAGAAGTATTTCCTGTTTATTACATAATAGAAAATCAAGATGATAAAATACTTACAACAAACACAAATACCAGAAAATTCCAAGTGTTCGTTATTTATGCATTATGGTTACACTATCAGGTTTAATTTCTAGTATATGTTAACTAAACAAGTGCTCACAGTTTACACAAAAAGAACAGTGTTGACTTATAAAGATAGTATTTCAAGGTGTCCTGTAAAAATTGCTTTTTCCAGACTTATAATGAGAGCTCCTGGTCTGAACATTCTTAGAGAAGAAGAACAAAAGAAATTGGCTTTGGTATTTACATTATTTAGGAGTGGAAGAAAAGATGATGATGGCTTTGATGTTCCTATTTATCCTTTTTAGAGCATGAATTTAAACCAGATGGTCCATCTGAAATAGGCCCCATCCTTAGCTATTTTACCTCAAGTGGGGCCCTGCTGAAAGCCCTCATTTCCTCTCTGGTAGTAGCTGGTGTGAGATCAGCTTCCCAGGAGTGGCAGAGCTGCTGCACTGGCTTCAGCTGCCAGCCTGCAGGAACTCACCTGCTCCTGCAATGCCACCTGCAGATGCCAGTCTGCGAGAAGAGTCCTCGCCAGTGAATGCCATTTGGATCACAGAATTTTCTCCTGTCTCTGGGAATGGTGAATGCAAAAGTACTTTAAGGGTGATGGTTTCATTTATTCCTGAGGAGATGGAGGAAGACTGCACAGAAGAATCAAGAAGTGAGTCAGTCAGAATGGTTCTGGGGACACAGTGATAAACAGAACAAACTGTCTGCCTCCATGGGCTTCCATTCTGTGTAGCTTTCCAAGATTATACTAAGTGTCTTCAGTGAATTATCCTTCCATCAAACGTGGGCTCGAGGCCTTTTCTACATCAGTGGCAAGATCCCTTGGGAAAAGCTTGGATTAATGGGTGCTGCTCACATACAGGAAAAGAAGAAAAGAGAGACAGAGCACTCAGCAGCTGTTTCCTGTCTACTAGAAGAAACACCTTCCAGGTGCTCTCACCTGACCCTCTTTTACATCTCCCGGTCTCTGGAGTGATTTTCAATCTTGGATGTACATTGAAATCATCAGAGAGCTTGAAAAATTACTGCAGATTTTGACTTCATTGGTCTGGGCATAAGCACCACAAATGAAATTTTTATTTTGTTTTGAACTCTCCAGTGAGTCTGATGGGCATCCATCACTGGTAATCATTGAATTGACATCTTTCCCAGGTTGATGAGAGTAGATAGACCAGCTTTTACTATAGTGGATGCAAAGCATTAAGCTCAAATGTGCTCAGATATTAGGCAGCTAGAGATATAGTTTTGTACCTTTTGTATTACTATCAACCTCTTGATGCACAAACCAGCATCCAGCATCCCCTGTGTAATAATCTTGGGATGAAAGGTGATGGAAAAATAAAAATAAAAATAAATAAGCTACAGTTTCATCCCTTATTTCTGGTTGCTCATAGTGTACTTGTAAAGAAGTAAGAAAAACACTAATTACTTTGTAGCAACAATGATAAAACATAAAGACAAAAATATTTTAATGTGATTTGTTTGTTAATATACCTAGATAGTACCTGATTTGTGACAATATAAATAGTCAAGGGGAGGGCAGTAATAGAAGCATTTCTTGCACTTGATCTTTTTTTTTTTTTTTTTTTTTTTTTTTTTTTTTTTTTTTTGCGACACCGGGGATTGAACTCACAGCCTTGCGTAAGCCACTGAGCCAAACTCCCGGCCCTGGTTTTTTTGAGGCAGGGTCGCACTATGTAGCTCAGGTCGACCTTGCACCGCGTTGTAACTCAAGCCGGCCTTGAACTCACAACGCTCCTCCTACCTCAGCCTCCCGAGTGCTGGGATTAAAGGCGTGCGCCACCACGCCCGGCTTCTTGCACTTGATCTTAACATTGCAAATTAATATAACTTTTTCTAGAGAGCAATTTAGAAACAATGTTAGGTCCATAAAAATATTCACAACAGTAATCCTGTTCTGAATTTGTTTTAGGAAAATGAGCCAAAACACAAAAAAACTGTTTTTTTGTGCTTACATTCATCATCATAGTATTCTCTATAATCAATATGAAATTAGTCAAATGTCCTTAAACGGAATAATTAATTAAATTATAGCCAATCCACTAATGCGTATTACCTAGTCATTAAAGATGATGTTGTGAAATTTCTTTCAATGTGAAAAAGTACTTATACTACTATATAAAGAGCAGAAATGAGATACAAAATTACACAAACTTTATCCTGCCTTAAATTTTGAAATTAGACAAGAATAAAGTCTCTACTTTAAAATTATGCTATGAAAAATATGACTATTACACAGAAAAAGGAATTATGCAGACATCATTTTGAAAGTGATAGCCTTATAATTTTTAAAAACTATTTTCCAAGCAGTCTCTTAGTAGATATGATTTTATTAATTCTAAGCAGTATAACAATAGATATTATTCTATCAAATCTAAACATAACTAAACATTATTTAAAAAGCTTTTGTTAAAACAACAACAGAGTGATTAGCTTTTGAGAGAGCTGAGGGCAACTCAGACCTTGACACTCAGCTACTGTGCAAGAATGAATGTATTAGTCAGAACGGATAATACTGTAACAAACAAGCCCATTTTAGTGATTATAACTTTTAAAATATTTCTTTCTCCATTCTACTTGTGTGTTGAATGCATGGTCTTCCAGATGGTGACTCTGGGATCCTGGCTCCCCAATCCTCAAGAACCTTTGACTCTTCTCTCTTTAGCCCTCAGAGAGCCAGAGCATGAGGAAGTCCCTCCAGGGCACGTTAGAGGTCAGGTTAGGAATGATGTGTGGCATAGCTACCAGACACTGCTGGGCAGAGATAGATATCTGAACCCACCTAAGTGCACTGGCACTGAAAAATGAAAGGTATGATAGAAGGGAGGCATTGTTCCACAATGAGTCACACAGTCCAGAATTGAGACATAGTGTGTGACAGTGAGGAGACTAGCACTTGGGAGCTGAGTATCTTAGTTTGGTTCAACCTGAAACTTGAAAGAGCATAGTGCCCTTGAGGCATGTAGATACTGAGGGTGCCTGTGGTGCAGGGAGGGGGAATCCTGAGAGAGAGGAAGGAGTTGAGAGTGGCTATATGACACATTAGCCTATAAGAAAGTTGGAAGATAGAAGTCTCTCTGATGTTTGGTGATGAGATAGTCAACTCTGGCTTGTATATAAAGGAGAACAAATGCAAATATTTAATGATCATCACTTTTACATATTAGAAAATTGAGTCCATCTACAGGATGGAGGAGAGATTGGAGAAAGGGAGACTAGAAAGAAGGAGATTGGTTAGAAATCTATATTTCTGGTCATGATTTAATTCCTTACTTCATGGAGGACATTTAGACTTTTATAACCAAACAGTATTAACTGTGCGTCCATCTTTGTTATGTACTTCTAAGCATTGTGGCAAATGGATTTTTTTGCACTGAAGGAGCTTTCAATTTGATAGGAGGAGATAAGGATGATGGAAAAGAATAGGGTATAATATCCAACCTAGTGCAGGTCTTCAACCGAATGTGAAAGGCTAGACTTTCATACGATGAGCAATTGTGCTTAAAGGAGACTATATCATATATGCTGTATCTGACACATTCCTAAACATAGGGGAGGGGTCTGAATGGTGGATGGCCAAAAAGAATGACAACATCCATTACAATTACTTTCAATCAATATATTGTATTTGTTAAAGAAAAATGTCCTTTGGAGGGTGTGTTATTTTCCTCTGGTAGCCATAACAAATTTTCATAAATTAGATGACTTAAAACAACAGAACCACGTGGAAGCCTAAATCAGGCAGCCCCACATCCCCTCTGGAGGCTCCAAAGAAGAACTACTCTGTGCCTGTCCCAGCTTCTTGATGACTCTGGACTTTCTCCAATCAATGCTGTATCACTCCATTTTTCACCGTCATAGACATAGCACCTCTACCTCCTCTGCCTGTCTTCTCCTCTGTGTGTCTCCTAAGGTTGCTCATTGGATTAGGACCCATCCAGATGACCCAGGATAATCTGATCATCTCAATAGCATTAACTTAACTACACCTGTAAAATCCTTTTCCCAAATAAGGACACATTCACATTCCAGGACACAGATACAACTTTTGGGGAACATCAGTTAGCCTACTTTAGAGAACAGTAATTTACTTAGACACAGGCTCATCAACTTGTCCATGTGATTTTGTTCATGAAGCCATTTCCTCTCTGTGGCAGTGCTCAGAACAGAATGTGTCCCTACTGTACTGAGGAGGCTCCTGGAGGAGGGAGAGAAGCTCAAAGAGGAGGGAGGTTGGGAAGACAACTATGCTTGCTTCATAGTACTGCTCAGCATATTTGATAATTAGTGCTGACTTTCAAAGTAGGTTACACTTTTTCTTATTCTTTCCTTCTCCATTACTATGTGGATCTATGTGTGGCTCCTTAACTTTCACTTTTCTATTTTAGAATTTCTCTCTTAACATATATTACGTTCTGTCATGTTTTTCTGTGAGATTACATGTTGACCTCTTCCATATCATGAAATAAAGACAGACACTTTATTCTTCTCTGTATCCTCTCCTATTGCACATAAAACAATCTTCCACAGAGTATGTAATTCTCCCAATCACGCTGAAGTTTGTTTATAATGATGAATGCTAGAGATGGTGTCTATCAAGTTTATTTCCAAGAACAATCATCTTTATTTACCCAAAGGAGTTGAAAACACATCTATACAAAAAACTGTACATGGATGTTTATAGCAACTTTATTCATAATTGCCAAATTTGGAAGCAACTAAGTCAATAGATTGGTGGATAAAGAAACTGTGGTACACCCATACAATGGAATGTTATTCAAAACTAGTAAAAAAGTAGCTATCCACCCATTAGAAGTTGTGGGGGAAACTTAAATGTACATTACTAAGTAAAAGAAGGAAATTTGAAAAGACTGCATACTGTATATTCCAACTACATTATGTTCTGGAAAAACTATGGAAACTATAAAAATATCAGTAGTTGCTAGAGGTTAAGGGAAAGGAAAGGATGAATAGGCGGAACAGGGAGAATTTTGGGGGTATTAATACTATTCAGATGATTGCAAAATGATAAACACATTATTTGTGTCTTAGTTGCTTTTCTTGTTGCTGAGACAAAATATATAACAACCACAAGTTAAAGGAGGAAATGTTTATTTGTTTCACAGTTTGTAGAAATTTCAATCCATAGTTGACTGTCTCCAAGTCAGGGCAGCATGGCAGAGGAGCATAACAGAGGAGAAGCAGTCCATGGCAGGGCAGGCAGGAGGCAGCAAGCAGCAAGCCTTCTGGACTTTTATTAAATACAGGTTACAGATTTATTGGGTGGTGCCACCCACACCCAAGGTGATTCTTCCCATTATCCCACACCCGGAACTATAGACAAATCACTGGGCTAATTTACTTACCACACACCCTTAGTCCATCTTCACACACTCCAGATCCACCCACCTCCAAATAGCCCTACCTATAATCACCTGAGACTTGGTGGGGGACCTCTAGATACAAACCACAATGTTTATCAAAACCCATAGTTGGTCACTAAGAATAAACTCTGGTGCAAATTATAGATCATGATTATCACTGATTGATAATGATGGGTCAATGTTACAATAAGTACTATAATAAATATACTATTCTGGGGCAGGATGTTGATTGTGCAGGAAAGGTTGTTTGTAGGACAGGGGACAGGGGACACATGGTAACTCTGTACTTTCTGCTCAATGTTGCTGTGAACCTAAAACTGCTATAAAATAATAGTCTACATATTAAATGAAAGCAAAAGGCCAACTACACTTGTCTTTTTCCCCTCAAGGATAAAAACCAAGATTTGTATTCAGACCATTAGATAAATAATATTTCTGGAATGAAATGTTAAACTAAGAAGTCATGGAACCTGCATTTCTTCTGAAATGCTTTTTCAGGATCATCTAAGAGGACTGTGCTTTTAGTTGGGTCCTTGGAAGGGAGCGAGCACTTCACAGACTTCTCTTTGGGGCACCCCTGGGAGAGGGCGGTGGGGTCTAACAGAGCAGGCTCTGTTCCTCTACTGGGCAGGACTTTTGCAGCTGGAGAGGAGAGCACTGCACAGTCATTCTATGGTGACAGAACTTAGTGTTTGGCATCCAAAAGTGAAGTCATACTCACCTAACTGTCAGTAAATCATGTGTTTGGTTAGACTGGTTACATTTCAAGAGCCGGAGGAAAGTTGGAGGATAAAGATGGTTCCTTTTGCTCACACCCTGATGCACACAGACAGAAACCAAGTAGAAAAAACAGCTGCCAACAAGAAGTGAAAATATTAGGGTAAAAAAATGGACTGTGAGGCACTGCCAGAGCATTCTGTAAGGCAGAGTTAGCTGCTGTCATCAGGTTGGGGGCCCTCCGGATGATCTGAGATGATCTCCCCAGTGGGATAAGAGATGTCTATGGAGCACCTCTCTGTCTACCTCTTCTAAGGACTGGCACCCTCAAAGAGGCTGAGTCAGGACTGCCTGGCCTTTGAAGCCACCTAAATGCTTGAAATCAGTCAGCCCCACACACTCAAGGGCTCAGATGCTACTATCAAAGGCCACACTAGTCTCTCTGACAATTCTGACCATCACAGCAAAAACACATGTTCGTTAGGGTCACACTTTTCAGAGGTGTCTCAGGGGTGGCAATTTCATTACACAGGTGAAGTGAGGAGGTGACCACTGAATAAAAGGTCTTCCTAGGGCCCCCACGGGATTGGCGTGAGGGTGCAGCAGAGAGGACTGACTGACTGAGTCCTCTCTGAGGACAGACTGGAAACTAGCATAGAGGATTGGTTGACGTGAAGAACACAAAAAGACTTGGGCAAGAATTTTCAGAGCAGTTTTATTTATTGCTTTTGATAGCCCCAAACTGGAAACAACTCAAATGTCCATCCCCTAGGAGACAATTAATTAAGTTGTGGCATATTAGTTCATATGAGGGAATGCTACACAGCAAAGAAAAATTAAATACTGATGTCTTATGAATAACAAAATGAATCTCAAAGACACAATGCTGAGGGAAAGAATAACAGTAATAGCCCTCTCTCTGCTATTGCTTTTATGGTTTTAGTCGCTTATGGTTGACCATGGGCTTGAAGATAATACATGGGAAATTTCAGAAATGAACGGTTCACAAGTTTTAAGTTATATACTATTCTGAGTAGTGTCATGAAATTTTGTGCTGTTTCATGCCACCCACCTGGGGTATGGATCGTTTCTTGTCCAATGTCTCCAGAATGTATCTGATGCCTGTCTGCTGTAGTTGCCTTCTTTGTTTTTGGATTGACTATTGCAGTATCTCCATGGTTGTATTTGAGTAACTCTTATTTTGCTTAAAATGGCCCCGTAGTGCCAACTTTTTTTTGCAATATACTGTTACACTTACTCTATTTAAGTATTATTGTAGTTAGTCTCTTACTGAGCCTATCTCACTAGTGTGCTGTGAATGCATGTCTCATTCACACAGCCTGGTCCATGCCAGTGTAAACCTTTATCCAGCTGTAGCTTATAGCAAAGCAGCAGAAGTGTTCAAAACATTAAGGCAATATCATGGGGAATGATTCAGTGTAATGTCAGCTCTCTGTCTGATCCTTTTTAGCACTGAACGGGGGAGGACTGGGGTTTTTTCCTAAACCTACTAGAGTCACTTACAACTGAGCTGACATGAAGAAAGGACGGGTACTCAATGGATCAACAAAGTACAGGTAACAAAGAGCCTGTTCCTCCCAGTGCTGATTTCTGAAGCTAATTCAGAAACCCAGGGCAGAAAGCAAAGGCAGGGAGAGACAGCGAGTCCACCATAACCACGAGCTTCTGCTTTCCTGGGCAGTATCAAAGAGTTAGAGAAGCCCAGGTTGCACAGCTGAGTCACACTGGACTCTATCCTGAGAGGCCCTTTGCATAGGCGATAGTGAGAGAAGCATTGGCCACCTTGGCAAGTTCAGGATAAAGGGCTTTTGAGCCGGTGGGAGACCTAGAGGCAGGAATGTTGTCCAGGTCCCCTGGGTGCATGCCCACCTCCTCCCCAGATGAGGATGTGGCACACTAGTCTCAGAGTCTGGTGTTTGTAAACTGTCTCACAGGTGGCAGCTCTCGATTGTTTTGAGTTCTTCCTGCCAGATGGGTGAGCCAAGGCTGAAAGGACAGTGACTGAGCAAGTCCTGCTCACTTCCCTCACCTCTGGCAGAGCCCACTCTTCACAGAGTGCCACCTGCAGCTGTGTACCCTAGGGCACAGGGGAGAAGGGAGTGGCTGCATCAAGATGGGCTGCGCCTGCTTCTGCTTGGCAGCTGCTTTCCTTCTTCTGAACTGTGTCTGGCCAAAGCTGACTGTAACTCACGTGTGTGTTTGCGTGTGTGTATGCACGTGCCCAACACATTCTTGAACCTGGTGGATGTGTTCCTAAAGGAGGAACAGCACTTCAGTGAGTCCAGGACTGAGCCTGTACTGTCAGACACTGTGACACATTACAGGGAGACAAGGAGGGAGGTGTGGAGGTGATGGTGGTGTTGGGGGACTCGGGACATTTAGAAGTGTGAAACCCATCCCTGGGTTTTTCAAAACACTGCCTGTACAATGCACAGCCTCGGTAAGCCAAGAGGATGAAAGCACAAGGCAACTCAATGCTGAGTGTGTGGGACCCCCAAAACAGGGGTACCAAGTTTTGATGGGGCTGAGAGAAGACTGGAAGGGAGTGAGAGGAGAGAGAACAGCCACTGAGGGCAGAGGAAGAAGGCATCGTGCTGAAGGGACACTTGATTTGGGGCTTGGGGGAAGAAGCTCAAATTTAGACTAAGCAGAGAAAAGGGAGAACATTCCAGATGTTCAGCCACTTCCTAGTCCTGTGACTCTTGGAACATGACTCAACCTCCCTGAGCCTCAGCTTCCTCATCTGTAGATGCTGTAAGAAGTCCAGCCACAGAGAGTTGTTGTGAAACGTAATGAGCCTGTAATAGACCAGGCCCAGGGACTGGCACATACTGAGCCCTCAGATGTCAGCTCTGTTTATTTTTATTACAAGATAGAGAAATTGATGTGTTCTCTGGCTCTGCTGCATGGGGACTGAGACTGCATGGCGAGGCGCTGCAGGACAGGGCACTAGCTGCCTACCCCACTTCTCCTTTCTTCCTTACTAACTCACCTTCCACTTTGTTCAGCATAGCAGTATGCCTAGATCTCTCTCTCTCTCTCTCTCTCTCTCTCTCTCTCTCTCTCTCTCTCTCACACACACACACACACACACACACACACTTTTCTCAGCTTCCCTTGCAGCAAGGAGTTAATGTGTTTTGGCTCTTGAGATATAAGCACCGTGTCTTCTTTGAAGCTTTCTACATGAGCTGGCTCGGTAAGCACCTGTCATCTGCCCTTCCCACTCTTCTTTCTTCTGCCTGCCTGAGCTGCAAATGTGATGGCTGAAGTTTCAGGAGCCTGGCTGAACCATGTTCAAGATAGGAGCCTTGAACTGACACTGGCTGGACAGACGAGGAGCAGGACAGGTGGCATCTGGGTTGCAGATGAAGGTTGTGGAAAAGCTGTGTTTCTGAACTTTTGAGTAATAGCATAAGCACTTGCACAGCTTAAGTCACTGTACCTTTGATACTGCCAACTGTGAATTGGAAATGATGCATTTCCCCTTGACCCAAAAATATGATTAGGGGCTGAGCTGGCTGGGTTGATAGCAGAATCCTGTGTAGACAACTGTTTCCCTCCCTGCTGCGGCCTCTCTTTCCCTTGCTAAGACACTGTACAGCAGACTGAATGGGGCTCCTAAAGGTGACATCCATGTCCTAAATCCTGGAGCCTATGAATGTGCCCTTATATGGGAAAAGGGCTTTTGCAGACATAACTGAGTGCATGTGAAGAGATCATCCTACATTATCTGGATAGGTCCTAAGAACAATGACAAGTGCTTGTTTGTTTTAAAGATAACAGGAGAAGACAGAAGAGAAGAAATCAGTGGGACCATAGAGGTAGAGACTGGGTGATGGAGCCACAAGTCCAGGAGGCCCAGCTCCACCAGAAGCTTGAGGCAGACTGGATTCTCCCCTTCAGTGTGTAAACGGGGTGTGACCTGCTGACATCTTGAATTCAGGCATCTGGCTTCCGGAACAGTGAGAAAATGTATTTCCATTGTATGAAGCCATTTCGTTTGTGGTACTTCGTTGTAGCAACCCTGGGAACCTCATACAGATCCGCTGGCACGCTATATTCCAGGCTTACAATGAACAGGTTTGGGGCCTCAACTCTGTGGCTGCTCAGTAAATTCTTCTTGAACCCGATGGATGAGTTCCTAAAGGAAGAAGAAGCAAGCCTACGACACTGACATTCCCCACACATTCTCCTTGCCAGACTCTTGTAAACAGCTGTAGTCTGGCAGCAGCTGCAACCCTACTAGACGCAGGAGTAAAACCATTTGTAACCATCTGGAGGACATAGCCAGGTCCTCTTTGCTCTGAAATGTCTCCGAGTTTAGAAATCTAAGCACGTATTCCAGTTTGTCAAACGTCCTGAGGACGGGGATATATTACATGATTGCATAATGCAGCACTGGGACTGTACCGCACGTCCCTCCACACCCACACCAGCAGCCTCATAAAAGAGGCAGGGGCTGCCCAGGAGGGGCCAAAGATGGAGAAGAAGAGGGCAGAGGAGCCTAGGGAAGCTCGCTGGAGAATCAAGAACACTCTCCTGGCTGTAAACAGAAAACCTGCCACATGATCTTTCAGAGAGCTGGAAAGTAAGATAAGGGAGTGCCCATACTGTGGTGTCAGTCATGAATTTGAGGCTAGATTCTTTCTCTAGCCAATTCTGTAACTTTGACCCCACTGCCTGCTTCTCCTGGAGGCCAGCATGTCACAGAATCCACTAGGGCAAAGCTGATGAGACCCAGACTCGCACATGTGCTCCACGAAGACTTCATCCCCACAGCTCAACAATGGTGTCATTTTTTTAGCTGTTCAATCCAGTAAGATGTTCAAAAGTTAAAGAACAAAACTCCAATTTCATAAATAATCTTTTCCTGGTGATAGGTTCTCCCCATCCCACAGCCTTCTATTTCCAGTTGCAAAAGACAGGCCAACAACAAAGAGAACTCAGAACACTGAAACAAGCTCAGTCAGCACTAACCCCAAGGTGAGAATACACTTAATGTGTGTGACAGAAAATTGTCTGGGAAGATGCCTGCCACTGAGCAGGGCTCTGGCTTAGCCAAGTAAACACATACAGTTAATCATCTCATCCATTATCCTGCTATTTGTCTTTGCACTTCAAAAATAGGCAACAGATATTAGATAATCTAATTATGACTGTACTGTCTTTTATTTAGGATGATAAAAGGGAGCAATAGATTATCCCCAAATGGTATATTCTGTCTATTAGAAATGCATTTTATGGCAAGTGACATAAAATCCAAAGAGCAATAGCTTAAAAGAGTTAATTTTTCTCTCATATCAAGAAATTTTTTGACGCCATAAGACATCTGCACTTTTTTTATGGTTTACTTTGCTATCCTAAATATGTTGGATTTTCCCCTCATGCTTATTGCCTTGTAGTTTCCTATTAGCTGCAAAAGCTCCAGATATCACATCATTCAAGGCACAGAAAAACCAGGATGGGAAGAAAGAGCAGCTTTTTCCTTTCATCAAGAAAGCAAACTTTCCAGAAGTGTCCCTGGCAGTCTCCAATTTGTCTCAAGATGACACCACCACATCACCAGCTAGACCTGGCCTGGTGGGTAGGGAACAAGCATTTCCAGGAACTGGGAACATGGATACCAATCAGAAGTGGGGTTTAGTTACCAGGAAAAAAGGATGTGGTGATTAAGTAAGTAACTTATAGTACTTGTTAAAACAGTCTACAAAACTTTTTATCTGGACTTGAAACTTACGTCTTTAATTATGCATTTAGTCATTCATTCAGCGAACACTGCCATCTTCTAAATAATAAATTGGAGGTGGTTTGGATAACATAAAATGCTTGCTTTTCAGAAAATCAAGTCCATAGTGGATTTACCAGGAACAATCCACTTGTTGTGAGAGAGGTGTGTAGAAAAGGAAGAAGTGGGTGGAGAAACTGAGGCAGCTCCAGAGGAGAGGCAGTGGAAGAATAGAGTCCTAAAGGGTGAGTAAGAGCTGGCCTTGAGGCTGAGCAGGCAGGGCCAGAGCAGGGGTGAAGTCCTGAGTATGAGAACGTGTTACACAAATCAGTTAGGAAACCAGATGCCTCTTCACGTGTTTACGGCACAGGAATTTAGAGCATTGGATTGACCACATGGTAGAGAGAGAAGCTAAGAGATTTAAACATGGTGATGAGGTTATGTGCTGAGTCCCTCTGACAGGGGGAAGGAGGGCCAGAAGCTGGAACCATAGTGGGTCTATTTGGGCCAGAAATATATCACTGCTGCAGTATCCACCCAAGGCAGCAAGAAGAGACAGACCTTGGCTTCTCCCATCTCTCTATCCTCCACTAACTTGCCAGTGCTTCCTGTGACCGAACTCAACCAGCTGGAAATCTGGGACACAAAGCCTGGGAAATGTTGCCTGAAGGGATCACATGATGGTGGATAAAAACAGAACAAAAAAGGTGATGACGGATGAGGGGCAAACATGCCCAGGACCAGTGCTGTGTCTTGAGGGAATTGTGAGCATAGCTAATGCACAGTGTGACACCAACACCTGTAAGTATTTGGTAAATGTCAGGAATGTTACTCAGAGTGCAGGGTTTTATGTGCCTCAACTGCATGACTTAGCATAGGTACGGTACACGGTACTGCAATATGGGATCAAAAGCAAGGCTCACGTTCCAAGGGCCTCCCCCGCCACAAAAAACAGGTTTTAACCTTGTCTTGAAGGCACTGGGGAATCCATGAAAAGCTAGAAGTAAAGGAATTGCACAGACCAAGTGGCATTTCTGAGAGATCATTCCATGCCCTTGTCTGCAGTTTTGAGAACTGCTAGCTAGTCAAAGTGAACGCTGGAGTTCTGAAGGAGAGTTGGCGCTGTGACCAGCTTCCCTGTGCCTCCTTGGAGCAGACGACATCACTTCTGAACATTTGCGTCATCTACTGACACAATCAGTCTTCGTTTACTTTAGCTTGGCAAAACTAGGGTGGGGGGTGAGCAGAGCTTTTTAAAACAAAATATTTATTACTAATCTATACATGATTAAGGTGGTTGATGTGGTAATATATTACTCAGCTCATTAACACACTTCTAAAGGAATCTGCATCCTAGCATTGTCTTAGAGATAGTCTCGCTGTATCTGCTGGTTACTTAAAGGATAGTGTGGTCTTTCAGATTTGGTTTTCAACTTTTAAAATTAATCAGTGTCATTTGTCACTGAGTTAGAGAGTTGGCAGTCGGAGCCAGAACCTCCGATTAACCTGAAGTGTTGACACAATGTTATCACACAGCCAAGACTTATGGCCTTAAAGAGATATTTAAAGCTCCTCTCTTCCAACAACCTCTCCCATAGATCAGACCAGTGAGCGCACACAGATAAAGTGACCAGTCCAGGATGGAAAAGTACTTAGTAGATGTAGGGCTATCACCCAGACCCCCACACCAAGATATTTTCCTCATATGGCTGATTGCCGAAGTGTTCAGAGCTAACACAAAGCTGTTTCAAAAATACTGCTCAGGTGCAAAAAATTCATCTCACTTGGAATTCAGCAGAAGAGGGAATTTGTTGAAGAGGAAAAACAGTTTAGGTGGAGATACCAGTTCTGGCTCAGATCAGTCTTGGGACTCTCTGTTGTCATCAGAAATCAGCCTCTTTCCATTTCTTGGATTGCTTTCTGGACTCATTTCATTCAGGTTCACTCTACCCTTGATGGTGTAAGGTAGAAACTAAAAACTCCAGGCGTACAACCTCTCCCTTTGGTATCTCTACACCCTTGGAAAGGGTGTATTTTTTTCCCGACAAGACAAACAAAAGTCCAAGACTTGAATGTTATTGCTTTGGTTTGGGTCATGTGGCCACTTATGAGCCAATCACTATAGCTGAAGTGAATGGAATACTCATTGGTCAAACCATTATCCAATCACTAGTATGTCTTCACTAGTGTGAAGGGATGAGTTCAGGATCTCTTGTGACGAATTATCTAGTCCTGTGTTCCTTAGTGCTCAGGATGTGTTCTGAGAAAGGCATCATTTGGCAATTTTGTCATTGGGTGAGCATCCTAAAAATATATTTGTACAAACTAAGATGGTTGCGGGGTAGGCCATTGTCCTGGATGCAGTCCATCATTGACCTAAATGTCAACATACAGTTCAAGACTATATTTGGAGCCTAAGAGCAATAAAATTTCCAGAAGGAAAATCAAACTGCTATCAACTCAAGGAAAGAAGATAGGTACTAGGCAGGAAAAGATAGCTGATACATATTGCAAGCCCTGAGGCTTAGTACACAGAATGGATTTCACTGGTCAGGTTTTCCTGTTGGCTACTATCCCGCTGTATGAAATAACCTCATGTAGCTAAAATGGATTTCCCAAACACAAAGCACATACCCCGGTCCCGAATTCAGAAAATCAGTTTTCCTTGGGACTTTAGTCTGTGAAAAGATGGTGATTCTGAGTAGAAGTAGTAAAGACTTCCCCCACCACTCCCAATGCTTGATCACTTTTGCCTCCTGAGCCATTCTCTGGGAAATACTCCCTTAACAAGGAGTTCCTTAACAATAGTTCATTGCCTCTTGCTTTACAGCTGTCACTTCCATTGGATAAAAAATGGCATTTATCATGTAAGGTGTCCAAGGGTGAGGAAAGAGCTTAAATGAGGTGAATTTGTCTGCTTAGAACCCCTGCTCCCAAAGAAACAGATCCAAATGGATGGAACGTTCAAATGAGGAAGAAGCGTACATTTGGATATCATTATGTGTTTTCTGGACTTGTCCTGCTCTATGACAAATTAGCAAAAGCAAATCAACTTGGTAAGCAAAACCATGTTTTATTCTACTGTAACTCAAGCCTCATTACTTCTCTCCACTGACTCTAATCTTTTGGCTTAAAACTTTATCAAGACTCACATGGAAGAAACATTGTTCATAGTTTTCTTTAAAAGTCACATCCTGAAGGGCAGAGATAAATGGAGAACATTGTAGTTACAATTACAAACACATAAATCATTTTTAATGAAAATTTTTAAAATGTTGTATGGCAAATACTATCGAATAGTTAAAGGGGAAATGATGAACTTTGAAGACTGTATAACTTGTATTTAAAGCTAATAAAAAATACCTTTTATATAAAAGATTTCAATGAAGAAAAATGTAAGCACCAAAGGTATGATCAACAAATTAATTTTTAAAAAAATCAGTGGACAATACAAATACTATGACACAAACATTATGTGGAAAAAATATAAAAGAGAAGTGGATATCATCTTCCACTTTGTTTTAAATAAAGTTTTTGAAGAATAGTCAAGAAATGTCAACAGTGGTTTTCTTTTCTTTTTTGCCCATTTGTGTACTTCTAATTTTTTTCAAATGACCATAAATGGAAAGGACTGAGGAATGGTAAAACAAAAGCCTGAAGGAATGGTAACCCGTCAACCTGTCTAGTTAAGCAGTGATTTCTCCCTAAGATGGCCCTCCTTTCTGCCTTCCCTCCCTCCTCCCCTCCTTCCCTCCCTCTCCCACCCACTTCTTCTGGGAGAAGGCAGAGCTGAAATGCCCATTTCTCCAGAGCAGTGGCTTCTGGTTTCATGATGAGTATCTGTGCCTGGCTCCCCAGGCCTGTGAGACCCCCGACACAACGATAAGAGACCTTGCTCCAAACAGCGGCCTTTTGATCTTTACGCCCGGACAAGTAATTCCACGATGAGCTCAGACTTGCTCCCACTCAGTGATGACCAAAAGATCCTTTCACACACTATATGGCAAATTTTCCATTCATTTTAGAAATACAATGTTTCTTGTCTTTATGCACAGATATTTACCAGCTTTTCTGGAAGAAAAGAAATGGAAAGAAAGGCAACTAGAGTGCAGTTAGCATAATTTGTCTCCAGATCATATCTAGTGTGTGTTTTAAGTCTGTTGCTTCATATCTCCTGGATTTTGAACCTCATGATAAGATTCACTGCTGGTATCTCTGTGCTTTTCAAGGAATGAGGCTTAGAGTTGATCAGAACCCTTTCATGTCTAACTGATAAAGTGTGTGTTTATTTCAACAATTATGTATCACACCCCTGCCTTCTGATCAATTGATGCTGTTTTTCACCTCACTTAGGTCATTCCCAGACTTCTAAAACAGATAGGAGATGTGAATCAGAGTTTGGAAATGGAATCATAAGAAAGAAATAGTTCTAAAGTCCTGGGATATATGGAGTTGGAATGTTTTCAAATGCTCCTAGCCTCCTCAGTTGCTCATTCCACCTCCTTCCATCCCACTTGATTTTATTTTACTTCATTTCACTTTGTTTCATTTTTCAACCCTTTGTTTTTCTGATTGTGGCTCATCTGGATGGAATTGCAGAGCTATCCTCTCCCACCTGATGGATAATTTCCTGCACTGCTGTTGCAAGACAATCTGGTGAACACTCCTTCCTCCCACTGAGCCAAGCCTTTCATAATTCTTCAGTCCTTCTCCAAGGGGTCCAGCTCAGAAGCTGCAGCGACTCAGAAGAGGATGAATGGTTCCTTTGGTCTGAACTGTTTTTTCTTTTCTTTTAGTTTCTAAGTACACATCTTGAGCTTGTGTCTTTTGAATTCAGAAGTCAGGAGACAACATCTTCATAGCCATCTACCTCATCAGTTACTTTCTCAGTGCCTCCAAAAAGATTACAGAGAGTAGACATCATTTACTTCTCCACCTGTTTATAATAAGGCTCTACAAAGCCCCATCAAATTGAATGAGCCTAGTTTAAGGAGTGCTCAGAAACTCTTGAAGGACGTTCACCACCCTCCACGTCTCATCATAGTTAGCAGGTGGCAGCTGGGAAGGCAGATATTCTGCATAACAGGGTGATTATTTTTCTCTCAAATCTAAAAGTCTGTTTTGTAAAAGAGACATCACCACCACTCCCACCTCCTCTCAAGGTTCCCCATATGTATTAAAATCTTTGCTTTTAATTATAAAGAAACAATATTTTTATGTTGGAAAAAACTGGACACATTTAGAAGTAGGAAAAGAAGACATCAACTTCTGGGGGTAATTTATACATTCTTTTTCTTGATTGGGATGATAATTTCATATGTACATGCATATACTAAAACTTATCAGGGTTTATACTATATGTGTATAATTGATTATACCTCAATAAAGCTCTTAAAAATCTGTATTCAGCATTCCCCCTTTCTGATCTAACTGTCCCCTCTACTACCTTGCATTGTTATTAATAAATTGGTTTTTAAATTTAAAAAAAACCTCTAAAACAAAATAATGATGGCTTAGGAAAAACTTGTTTAAATTGGCCTTTGGTCTTTTTCTATCTCATTACTTTGCTTATTGTCAGAATTTAAGAATTTAAAGCTATACTCTGCTTGTGGGAAAAAATATTTAAGCATAATTTGCCATCAGAAAGCAGACATGATAAAACTCTACCAGAAATTATTTGAGACAAAGCAGTATACAGGAGACAGCTGTGAATCCTCTTTCAAAGAACATTTTCAGTTTTAAGGATTAGCTTGGGTGCCATCTTAATTGTTATCATATGGTTAGCTTGTCACCTGTGCTCATGACCTGTAATTTAGGTAATATATATTGGTCAATTTTAAGGCTAAAATTTCAAACAAGCTTCTATGGATTTGGATGTGACATATGAAGTTAGAAAAGAGAATAGACAACTATCATTTAAGTGGTGACAAATTGCCCTTTTCAATATCAAAGTGCACTACTTTTTTCTAATTTCCTTAATTGAATACTAAAACTACTATTCTGCATTAGTTATTCTTAACACTGGGCAGGTGCTGTGACCAGATTTCATGGAGTGGCACAGAGTCCTCAGCAGGGCTGTGGTCCTCCACAAGAACTTAGTCCTCTCTCACTCTCTGGGCAGGGCCCAGAAATGGGGCTAGGAGTTGTAAACCAAATATATTTCATGCCTTATAATGGCCAGATTTATTTGCTTGCAACATGGTTGGTATTCTGCATTAGTTATTCTTAACATAATCTCATACTTTGAAAGAGGCATATCATTGCCATTTTACAGAGGAATAACCTGAAGATGTGATATGAGTTGCCAAGGTCACATACTACTAACCCTAATAATAATAAACACATTGCATTTGCAAAGTGCCAGGGACTATGCTACTGTTTTACATATATTATCAAAGTGATTGTCCCATGACCCTAGGATATATGGGATACCATTTGTATGGGTTTGATCCTGTGTTCCCCCAAAGTCTCATGTAATTCTGGCATGGACAGGGCTGAGTCTGGCATTTGTGATTGGTTTGTTGTCTGGTGCTAGGATTGGTGATGTGAGTGTTGCACCTACTCAGGGGTGGAGCTGACATACAGTGTAAGGGCAGGAAGAAGGTATGTCTTCACTCTCACTCGCTGGTTCACCTTGCTGTTTGGTGGCTGCCATGAATGGCTGCCCTGCCACACCATGCTGCCTTGGAGCCAACTAAGTATGGACTGAAACCCCTGAGAACTGTAAGAAATAAACCTTTCCTTCCCTAATTTTGGGCATCAGGTATTTTGTCTCAGCAATGAGTGAAAAGTAACTAAGACACCATTGTTTCCATTAAAGTTGAGGACACTAGAGAATAAAGAGCAACGTCTTCAAGATCACATACTTTGTAAGTGGTAGAGTCTATGACTCACTAAACATCACATTTTGGGTATTTCTAGTGTCTTGCAGGCATTCAATGAGTATATGTGCACGATGTACATGAAATTGGGAGAGAAGACTCTGGCAACATGATAAACTTATTTATTCTGTTTCTAGCTAGAATCCTGTTTTGTTCAAATGAATCAGCCTGGATTAGTGTCAGCTCCAACATGAGGCTTATACTTTACCAGGCCCACAGAACGTTTATATGATAACCACTTACAACTTACAAAGACCTTTGAAGAACTAGGCCAATTTCAATTTCCTATTGTTCTAGGAAAGCTATTAACTACTCTAGTCACCCTGTACGGGCATGAGCATGTGTTCTATGCCTGGCCAATATAAAACATTCAGTGGCCACCATGATTGGCCCAGTAAAAAGTATCCAAACAACTGAGAACCAATTAGAATCTTTCATTGAGGTTGTTGACTTATACTTTTAGAGAGAAAAGCTCTCTGTTTCCTCTGGAAATTTTCATTAGGAATAATACACTTGAAACAGTTTAAAGCCATGTTCCTCCTCACTCTACCCTGTCCCTGGGGGATGTTCAACCATAGCGGGAAAAGCTAAACCCTAAATATAAAAGAAACAGAGGTAGGTGATGAGGACAGAGAAGGAGAGAGAATGAAAGAGAACAAAAAATATCTTTTGAGTCTTAGGAGTTATGCAGGTCCACTCAACCCCTGAATTTCCTAGTTACATAAACCAAGAAATTCCCTTTACTACTTAAGGTGGTTTTGTGTTTTTTTTTTTTCAATTGCTATTACTTTAAAGATCTGATATACAGGAAATATTCTTTTTTCTTTTATAAAAGTATCAAAATAATATCAATTCCAAATTTAATTTTAATATAGTATATATACAACAGTATGAGGGAAAGTTACTATGAATCTTTAAATATTTGGTTTATTTATAGTCTTACTGGGGAAATGTGGTATCATTAAGGAAGATAACAGGAATTAAAAGATCAATATTATCCTTTTTATTTTAATCAAAATACAACCAAATAAGCAGACAGATGAGTTAGAGACAATTAATGAGATCCACTGAAACCTGGAATACAAATAGATTATGTAGATGATAAATAGATAGATAATAGATCTGGCAACAGATAGGCAGGATCAGTAATACTGAGGCAACAAGACAGAATTTTTACTTTAAATCAGAATGCATTTGATGTTGCTTACAAAATTATCCCAACTAGATCTATTTCAAAGCTTGGGGGTAGGGAAGTTTCCGTCGAACATTGCTTGCCTCCCTTAGTCCTGAAATACCTGTCAGGTCACCATTATGAAGCCATGCTTTGGAGTAAACATTGTCTCTTGCTATGGTTTTCCCTTTGAAGAAAAATTCTTTGACAGGTAATATTACATGACTTTCATCTTAAGATGGTATATGTTATAGTGGCAAAGTGCATGGATTTGAGTCAGACATCCTTGGATCAAAACTGACTGCTGAGTTCTAACTACCCACTGACATTTTCTCCCTCTTTGGACCTCATTTTCCTCCTCTAAAATAGGGATAATAATACTATGTATATCCAAGGTTGGTGTGGGATTGCCAGAGGTGACCCACACACAACTCCAAACTTGGTTCCAGATATGAAGCATACGCTCAGTCAATGGCAGCTATTACCCAGAGAGTGGGGGCCCCAGCTATATGGAAAGAGGATTGTAAAAACAGCCAGGAGCCCAGATGCTAAACTTCTGTTATGATTTGAACACGAATTGTTTTCAAATACACATACATTGAAGATTTAATCACCAGTGCAGCAATGTTCAGAGGGGGACATAAAGAGGTGACTGGATCATGAGAGTTCTGGTCTCATTGATGGATTAGTCCACTGATGAGCTCATTAGCTGAGCTAAATAAGCTGTTAAAAAGTGTGATCTTGTTGGAAGAAGTAGGTTGCAGGGGGAGGGCATGACTTTGAAGGGGGTTTCTGGTCCCCATCCTCTTCCTCTCTGGCTCTTCCCCTGCTCTCTGCTCCCTGGATGTCATGAGGTACCATTTTCCTCTGCCACATCCTTCCACCATGAGGCCTTTACTCAGGAATCAACCAACCATGAACTGAACCTCTGAAATTGTGAACCAAAATATGCATTTCCCACTTTACGTTTATTTATGTCAGTCTTTTAGTCAACAATGAAAAGCTGACCACTACAGCTTGTTTCTCCAAACTCTGAGAGACCATGACCAAAGGAACCCCATTTTCTTCACCTGACAAATGGCAACACTAATACTCCTGTACCTTGTTTCCAATGGCAGAAAACTTGAAGCATATGTTTTGAGGATAAACTGAATTGACAGGAATAAAAGAAGTTTACAAAGAATAAATGAATTTTTACAAGTAATCAGTACTCCCAGGGGAAAATAGCTTATCCATTCAACAACTATTTACCAAATGCTTACTAGATATGAGCACCAAAGTACAGTGGATCTTGAAGCCACAGATAAAACCTGCCTTGTGGTGGAAGAAACTCAGAGGAGAATATGAGACCTGGTTAAAAATGGAGGTGTTTTCGGAATTGGGAGATGAGAAGAGAACCAAATTTCCCTCTTCCTGTTTTTGCAACAGGTCATCTCCACTGTTCTCCTAACCCTGTCCCAGTGTGGTCAACCCAGAGTCTGCTTCTCATGCCATCTACTCCTTAGGCTAGTGTCACACGAATTTAAATCAGCCCATGTTTCTAAACAGTTTGAAAGGAAAGCTATGTCCACACACCATGCCCATGCCTGACTTAATTCAGGCTGCTTTCCAAGGAGCAGAACATATTTTGAAAAGGACTGAGATAATTGTCCCAGGAAATTTGGAATTTGGGTTGCATTTTCCTACCCACCTCATCTTCACAGGCCCCCTGGTTTATTGCAAATCTTTAGGCCTCAGTCAAAGCAGGTGGTGCTACTTTGTGGTTCGTACGGCTTCTGATCATAGCAGTGGTGGCTGCTCACATTTTATTTTCTCACTTTTTTTTTTTTATCACTTTCCATTTTTCTCCAATTTCCCCATGCACAAGGACTGTAAGGTGAACAGGATGGAGTGGGGTGTGAGCCTCAATTGCTCAAACAGCTTTGTTTGAAGACTTTAATGGCAGCTTTTGAGGTCTTGAAAAGCAAAATGAAAAAGAGCAGCTGCTCACCCACACTGAGCCTCCATTAGTAAAGAGATATGCATCTTTCAGTAAGGTACCCACACTCTAATATAGAAAAATCGGCCAGAGAGTCCTGAAAAGAGAAAGGACAAAGGACAAAGGTACGACACTGTTGCCTTAAGGATAGGTCTTCTTGCACAAAACCTGAAAAGGACACGGGTCTGCAAGATCACATCTGTTACACATCTGGCCTCCCCAGACAGGCTTTCAGCTCAGCAAAGCCCACCTCCCCCATACAGCTGACTTTTTAAAAAATCTTGCATTCCAGAATGTACAGTTCCAAATGTTGGCTGCCCTTCTCAAAGTTGCCACCTCAGGGGGGACATTATCTTGTCCACGAGAGCCACCCTATACTGCCATTCTGGGGAACAGGTCTGCAAGTAAAGTCAAGGTCAAAAATAAATCTTGGCTTGGATTTTGAGAGAGATGCTTCAGTCTGATTGATGGAGCATATAATCTATCCAGCAATGCGTTTGGGGGTAGGAAAATGGTACAAGTTAATATAAAATAATAGCAAATGTCTATTCAGACAGGCCAGGCAGCTACTGTTCTAGATGTTCTGGATGAATTATCTTATTTAATTCTCAGAATAACCTCATAGATCAGATAAGATCACTGAGACTTTATAGAGCAAAAATTGAGGTACAGAGAAGTTAATTAATGTGCCCAGTGGTACAGCTGGAGTCTGATTCCAGAATTCTTACTCTTGAGGATTCATTATACCATCTCTCTGATTTATTTTAATGGTTTTTCAATCGCTGAATCGACTCATGGATTACCAAAAGGACTTCTTGACTCAATCTATTACCTTTCCAAAGGTTATCATTAAAGTTATTCCTCAGTCATTTTTTTAAAGAAGGCTGCTGTTAAAATGCACATATGTTACTTTGGAGAACATTTATGCAAATATGCTTAATAAATAAAGATTCAGAAATCAAGGAGATGAAAAAGAACATGAGAAATGGGTCAAATGCATTTTGATGGGGCAAAAACTAATGAAAGGCTCTAACCTTTGAATTCCATGAAATGATGCTAATAGTGTAGATATTTCATCCATCCATCCATCCATTCATCTAGTCATCTATCTGTCTATCCATCCATTGCTTCACTTAACAGATATTTATGGAAGGCCTAAAATGCTCCAGGTACCACTGGAATACAGTGTTGATCAAGATCGAGCCCCTCTGAAAGTTCATGGTGGTGAAGTGAAGTTTGAACTGAAGAAAATCTAAGCGGGACTCCAGGTGGAACTCACCCTCCACATTGGGCAGCAGACAAGTGCACATGAGTGCAAACTGCTTGAGCTGTGTGAAGAACTTTGCTATGTTCGTACAGAAAATTGCTACTTAAAGGTGAATAAATTGTGATTTTCAACATGTACTCTGTCTTGACCCTTTCCTTGTTAATTCCACTGCTCCCTGTCACTTCAACCTCAAGAAAAAATAATGTTACACATTGTCTCTCAGCTCCCTTGAGAGTCCTCATGTAGCTATGCTACAAGGGTTGCCACCAGTGTCCACCTGCAATTTTCCTGAGTGGCTGCAGTATTCAAGCAACATCAAGGGCACCCAAAAGGGATTTGGTTCTTGAGAGTCTGGAGAACTGATAGAGTTACTTTTTCCTTTAGTTTTGGAATAGGGAAAATGAGGCAAATGAGTCTCAATACTTACTGTAATCTGAAACTAGTTTTATTAACAGGAATGAGATGGATTTAAAACAAACTCATAAGAAAGAGTGAAACCCAAATGACTACTGAGAATACACATTTCAAGCAACCATACATCTACTAATATAGTTAAAGTTAATACTAAGTTAACAGCCATTGAGCATTACTGTGATTGCTTCACACCCACTATCTCGTTTACTTCTCATGTTAACACTATGAAACCAATGCTGTGCTCTTACTATCCCTACTTTACAGAGAGAAAAGAGATGTAGAGATGACAGATGACTTGCCCTAGGTCTCACTGCTCTTGCGAGGCAACTACTTTGAAACTGAGGTCTGACTGATCATAAAGCCCACTAAACAGTACTTTTAATGCTCTGAAATAGTTCTCTCCCCTCCCTCCAAAGTAAAAAAAAAAAATTAGTATAGAAATGGCCTGATATTCTTCCATTAAGTAGGGTAAGTTCTCTAAGAACAGGAAACCCAACATCACTAGATTTTATAGGTGAGTCAAATTTTCAAACTATGTTAGAATCTGACAAAACATTGTCATTTTTAACTTCGCTAAACAAATTTTTAAAAATGTATTTTACCATCATTCTAATAAGAAGACTAACTTAAAATAAGTCGAATTAAATATCAGGAATTGAATTAATTTAACCCCATAAACAAATCACTACTTTGCTCTGGTTTATCTCATTTTGCTTTAAACCAGTGCAAATGACTGGCACCAATACAGGATGGCTGTTTGGGAGCATCTATCCATCTATCCTTTGCTTTTTAATACAACTCTTTGATTTTGAATAATCCTGGCAAAATAGGATGGTATTTATTATACTCTTTTTATAACTCAGACTTTCCATTACCTTCATCTGGTTTCTATCCTCACCCACCACACAATTAGTCTGAATATTTGAGGTTTCCCTATTGTCTCCAGGAAGGTTCTTGAAGACAAGGTCAAATCAAGGGCAAGTCTCAAGGGCCAGAAGTATTCTTTCTGTTTTCAGTCAGATGAACATTTCTCTAAATAATTTTTTAAATGTAGAATCACTGTGTTACTAAAGTCATTGCGTGTTGAAACCAAATGGGTGAGTAGTCTTGGGCCAAAACTCACAATGATTGAAAACTAATAATCTATCACAGTGCAAGTAGGTAGACAGAATTAACTTCTGCCCTGAGGTAAAGGCAGGGCACTGATCAATGTGGGTTTGGGGTCTGATTTGTTTGGGGTCAGTGACCTTCCCCTGCTCTAATACTTTCTCAGACTTTTTCTGACCACTTGACATCAGATGGTTCTTAGTTTATATACTACAGGTTATCTTGAGGGCAGCGTTTCCTTTAGTGGGGTGTATGTGAAAATTCCACCAGGTAAACTGTATACCATCACTTGACTTCAGTATTTGTTTCTGTGACATTCAAGGGCGGGGTTGGGGAGAATCTCTCAAAAGTTTTTGAAAGGTCTCGTCGTATTCTTTGTGAAGCAAAGCATCCTGTGAGGAAGTACTACCTTGGTGAAATCTTTTAAATTTAAGAATAAGATCAGTCTTACACATCCTGCATCCAAATTTCTGTGTCTTTGAACCACCCAGATTGTTTTTAGACAGCATACACACTCATTTCAAATATTTCAGGATTTCGACTATTTATTTTTTCTTCAGTTTTCAGAAACTAAAGGTTTTTAATACAAAGTTTCCTTCAGACCCAGAGACAGTGGACTTCTGGATACAGACATGTCTGGGTTCCCAGGTGGGTTCTGGTAGTTACACTTCTATGACTTTGAGCAATGTAACCACTCTAAGCCTCCGTTTCCATAGATGTAAAAAAGAGATAAAATGAAACACTTTGCGTAAAGTTCTTAGCACTGCATCTACTGTAATGCATAATGAAAATTCACAAAATGTGGCAGGGGTCACCTGAGCTACCAAATATTCATTGCGCTCCCCCACGTTTCCCAGTTTCTCTCCGTGTCGGTTGGAACCAGATGAGCGTAAGTGTCATGTCTGGGCTGAGACATTCTCTCTCCCTCCCTGCCATAGTGACCCTCATTGAGACAGCATCATCACAATACGGAAGGATCCTGGGTCACTATTTGCAGAAAACTCATGCTGAGCCATGTCCAGTTTTTATAAAAGTACACCCAACTTTCCCGTGTAAAGGCATGGAAATGTATTTTCTTACAGTTCTTGGGGCTGGAAGCCCAAGGTCAAAGTATCAGAAGGTTGGTTTTTCTGGGGCCTCTCTCCTTGTAGATGGTCATCACTTTCCTGGGTCCTCACATTGGTCTTCCATCTGTACATGTCTGACTCCAGATTTCCTATTTTTCTTTTGGAGATGAGGTCTTTCTCTGTAGTCTATGATAGCCTTGATCGCATGGTATAGTTTAAGCTGGCCTCCTGCCTCAGCCTCCCACGGGCCTGCACCACCAAGCCCAGCATCAGATTTTCGCTTGCATGATTCATCCCATAGCACTGCACAGCCAGGATTTCAGTAAGGACAAAGGCCCTGGGCATCAGGCCTCCTGTATGAATCTGAGACGAGCGCACTGTGTGAACAGGTTTTGGTCTACAGCAAGATTCTTGCAACCAACCAATCAGAAGAGCAGCTAATCAACCCTCTGAGTTTTGCACTGAGCTAACTTGAAGGATCTCACATTCATGAAGAAGTAACTAAGCCAGTTTAAAGGGCAGAGCATTTTCAAAGTCTTTTAAGATCGAAGAGTGACCTTTTCAATATTTCTCTTCCCCAAGTTACTAAAACATAGCAGAAAATTTAAAAACAAAAGAATAGTCAGTTTACCACTTGCTCTTCAACTTTTGTGCTCTTGTTTAGTTTGTGTTCATCAGAAGTAAGAGGGGCTCAGTTGGTTGACTGACTCGCTGTCAGCGCCTGGTGGCCCAGCTCCCTGGGTGCTCGCTGCTGGCCCCTCGGAGCGATGAATGCATCCAAGTAAATAAAGCTTAGGCCACAGTCATTTCCAATTAAATGAAAATATTTCCTTTTAAATTGGTTTTGCTGCCCTCTTTGAACATATTAAAGACCAATTAGGGGTTTCACCTATCCTTTCGGGTCATTTCACTGTTTCAGACTCACGCATATGTGTAAAAACATAAAAGAAAGTTAAATCAAGACATGGAGCCAGGAGATGTGATTAACTGCTGGCCTTTTAAAAACAAATCACTACACAAAGCTAAGTAATACATGAATACTGCCTCAGATCATGAATTAAAAGAAACAGTTTGACTGAGTGGTAGATGATAACTCAGAAAAGCTTTTGCAGGCAAAACATCTCAAGCAGCCCAGGGCAGGTATAAGAATTGGGGAGAACATCCACAATGACAGCCCTCAGCCCTTGCTATTTACCGTGAGAAATTAAATAAGTCCATCTCAGATTTTGCAGTTAATTCTAGTTTACATTAGAAACAGCAGATTGTTTCTCTTTCCTTTTTCTTTTCAATACCCCTCTCCCCAAGCCACTGTAACAGAGATTAAACCCAAGGCCTTTGCACCGAGCTACATCCCCAGACCTTCTATTTTTTAGATACGGTCTTCCTGAATCACTACATTGACAGGGCTGTGATCCTTTTGCCTCAGTCTCAGAGCGCTGGAATTACAGATGCTCAACACCACACCTGCTATTGACTATTTCTTTTGACTTTGCAGAGTTTAGGCAGGGGTCAGAGGCTATTTTGAGATGGGTTAGGGAGAAGGTGGGCAGGGGCTCCCACCAAAGCCTACAATGCCTGGGGCCAGCTCCTACATCTTCCCTGATGGTCCAGAAGCCTGCAAAAGGTGAGATGGAAAGTAGAGCCATGTCACAGCCCACTGGGCCAGGGCTGGCCTAGGCTGTCTGGCCCTGCAGACCAGGGTCTGGTGGACAGTGCATTTGCACTGCCTCCCAGGAGTCTTTGGGGGCACCCTGGGCCTAACCCCACTGCCCTCAATGTGGGTATGCCCCATGCCCAGTGGCCTTCCCCCAGCAACTTTTTCTGGTCAGCAAGACCTGCCTTGAAAAGACTTGAAGGGATTTGCAGGTTCCTCCACGAGTCTGCCTGTTTTTCTTCGTGCCACCTACCTTCAGCATTCAAAGAGAACCAAGTCCATTCTAAAGTGGAGCCCAGGCATCCATTGCTTCTTCCGGCCTCTTATTCACTGCCCGAGGTCCACCTTGGTTGTCATGCACCTCCATCACTCACAGGACTGTCGTGGGCTAAATGAGGTAATATTTATAAAATGCTTTGGGCATGGATGACATTCCCAAAGAAGAAAGAGCCAGAGGCTGGTGCTGCTGCAGGGATCTGCTGGAGGGCAGCCTGAAGCTGTGGGGCTGGGGCAGCAGTGAGGCCTGGCCCTGCAGCCCCCAGTGCCACTGGCTGAAAATAAGCCCAGGGCATGGTGGGAAGAGCATCAGGGCTGGGAGTACCAGCCTTGAGCTCCAATGTCATCAGACATGTGCCTTGTGCTGTGGCAAGACAGATGTCTTAGTTACTTTTCTTGTTGCTGAGACAAAATTCCTGACACTCAAAGTTAGAGGAGGAAAGGTTTATTTAGCCCACAGTTTGTAGAAGTCTCAGTTCATAATTGGCTGGCTCCAAGGCAGAGTGGCATGGCAGACAGGCAATGCAGAGGAGAAACAGTTTATGGTGGGCAGAAGGTAGCAAAGCAACAAGGGACAATCACAGCTCTTACTATCCATTATATTTTATCCAGCCTACTCAGTATATAGCACTCACCCTTAATCCTAGTTTCTGTTAGCCCAGCATTGCACCATGAATCGATCCCAGTGTCACACACTCTATATCCAGCCACCTCTGAAAAAGTCCCACCTAAGACAGTATGAGGCTTTGAGGGGACATCTAGACACAAGCCATAACCACACGTAAACTCTGTGGGCCTACTGTCTTCGCTGGGAAAAGGAGTGTTGGAGAGTGTGTTTCAAATGCTTCAGCTGCCAACTCAGGGCTCAGGGGAACCCAAAGAGCTGAGCCCTGCTGTGGGCAGGACTGGAAGTGACTCCTCTCTCCTCCCATCTGGCCCATAGGCTATGCCCAGAGAACAGTTTAAACCCCAAATCCAAGGTTCTGTTTCTCATGTTTGATGAATGAACATCACCTGAATCTTGCTAAGACTTGAGTTCTGATTTAGAAGTGTGGGAGGAGCTGGCAGGATCTGAGACCCTGCATTTCTATCAGGCTCTAGAAAGATGTTAGTCAATGAACCATGCTTTGTTTGGGCAATGAAAGGATTTCTATTTAGCTCTAAAGCCTGTAAATTTTTCTGACCCATAACCCAAGTACACTGCCACACTGCCCCACCTCCCAGCAGATGGTTCCGAACTGAGAGAGGAAGTATCAAGCACCAGCTCAGCTGCTTTCTCTGTCTCTATTTCTCTCTGTGTGTCTGGTCGACTGTCTCTCTCCAGGTGAGTCATGGGATTTAGTTACAGACATCATAATACCTCACTCCTCAATATTTCAGCTTATCTTTCCCAGTAACAAGTGCATTCTCCTACATAACTGTCAGATATTATATCCAGAAAATGTCATACTAATGCAATTCTACTTTGCATTAATAATTCATAATTCATACTTAACAGCTCTTTCAAATTATGCCAATTTTTTTTAAGTTTTCTGAAGTTCCAGAATCCAACCAAAGACTTTGCCCACATGACTTCCTAATGTCCCACTGAACATTCATGTGGGTAAAAATAAATAAATCTCTTTGTTTCTGAGCCCAGAGCATAACTTTATTTTATAAGTAAACACAGAGCAATTTCCCAAGCTTTTAACAAACATTAAATTTTACACAAATACAATAACCAAACAGATCAAGGAAGAATGTGCCACATTTTGTCTGGAACTGAGAGAAAACCTCACCATAAGGACAATCGTGTCACTGGGGGTAATGCTGCTGCCGGCGATCCTGTGACCAAGTACACCTGTGTCACTCTGCAATTCCTCGTGCTCCACACAGATGCTGTTTGTAGGTGTAAAGGTGACTATTTTATTATATTTTCTAGCACACACCCATTTATGTACATCTGAAAACATTACTTATTAGAAATTCCTTTTTGTTTTGTTTTGTTTTACTTAACAGTTAAACTATTGTAGCATTTTTAAATGATGCATTATCGGTAGGAATAATAGCAATATATATATGGTATTTTAGGTTTTGTTTTTGTTTTGGATAATAGAGGGTGTCACAAAGCTTTTATTACAAAAATAAGCTGTGGGCCCTATTAGAATGCTTAAAATTAAAAGACTTACCCTGTAGAAAAATAATCCCAAGGAGGTTTAGGGTGAGCGCATGGTGCCTTCAGTCTCGGGGCGCAGGTGGCCTTCAAAGCCCATGCTGTCCCAGAAGCCCTGGTCACAGCATCCCCAAGATTGAAGGTATCCTATCCCCTGACCCTCTCCAAACCCACTTGGGATTGTTTTTCTATGGAGAACTAATTTTTCTCCACCCAAGTTTGCCAAGACTTTTCTAAATTCTCTCTGTGTTTCGTATGTCTCTCTGGGGTGTTTCCCATCAGTCCTCTCCGGGGACATTGTGTGGGACACTTTCCAGTCTCCCGAACTGTAGCAGCAAAGGAGGTCAGTCCAGTATGACATCCCCAGCCCAGCGACCTCTGGCAAGCACTGCCCGCTTCCGCTCTCCTAGAAGAGCACTGTCATTCAATTCTCTGGCTTCAAATTGCACAAGAAGGTTAGTTTTCAGGAAAAAAAAAAAAAAAAAAAGACTTGCCTTCCGGGGGGCCTGTGTGACTGGCACGGACTCCAGCAAGAAAAAGAGATGGACCTGTAGGGAGGGAACCCGCCCCACTGGGCCTGAGCGGCACCAACCAGAAGACAGCTAGTCTGCCTTCCGGGGGCCTGCACGACTAGCGTGGACCCCAAGGAGAGAAAGAGATGGGCCTCTTGGGAGCCCACCCTGCCGGGCCTGAGCACCTCCAACCAGAAGTCAACTAAGTCTGCCTTCCGGGGGCCAGCGTGACCAACGTGGACCCCAGGAAGAGAAACGCATGCCTCCCGTATGCCTACCGGCACATGGGCTAAGAATCAAGGACAAACACCCCCCACCATCCCACTCCCCTCCGTAAAGCAACCTGCTGGTTTGGAAGTCTGGCTAAATTACTAGCAACTAAGGTACATAAAATAACTAAATGCTAGTATTGTTTTGTTCATTTTGCAGGCCTGGGGCTGGCAGCCTGAGCATCTCTTTGGAAGATGACAGTACCAATGTAGCAAAAATGGGGGATTCTCTTCTGTCTTGTCTTTGAGGCCCAATATTGTTCCAATTGTTTTGCTTTATTCTGATTAATATTTTTGGCCTTATTTTATACTGTGTTTTTATTGATTTTATTGTGGGGTTTTTTTTTTCCTTTTTTTTTTGGTTTGATTTTACTATACCTGTTGGAATGGTCAACTATTCTGAAAATAACAAGATATACTATAATAGCTATTGTTTTCATAGTATCTTTCTTTGAAGTTCTGTACCAGTTCTACTGCTTTGTTTTGAGTGCCTCTGTTCTGTTATGTTTTGTTGGATTTTACTGTCTTTAAAAAAAAAAGACTTCTCTTTAAAATTTGTAGTAATGATAAAGTGGCACATTTTCTCTCCTCCCCCACCTCTGTCTCTCTTCCTCCCCTCCCTATCTCTTTCCTTCCCCTTACCTCTCATCTCTTCCATCTCTTCTCTCCTCTTCTTCCTCTCCCTTTGCCCATCCCTCTCCATTCCCCTTCCCCTTCTCCCTCCCTTCTCACCTGCTCCTGGGTCTTCTTGCTCTCTCTTTCTCTCACTCTCCTGTATCTTCCTAGATTAGTGCCTAAAGACACAAACTCTAGAACTAGATGTGACATCTATTTCTTTATCTCCTTTGGAGGCCAAACTTCACCCTGGGAGGAGGGTCCTCTTTTGGGTCTCAGTTCTTTCATCTTGTATTTGTTCAACCATATAGGCATTCACTTCTTTTTCTGTACCTCTATTCCTTATTCTCTTTTAGCAGTTACTTACCTTCTAATTCTGTATATTAAACTTTCTCTGTTCACATACTGATGTGTGTCTGTGTCCTAACTAGGTTTTAGTGATACAGGGTTGATACCAGGAGTGGCACAGAAGACAGGCAGTGAGACATGAGGTTTGGTATTAGTGTGGTCAAGTCTTTAGGTGAAGTGCAATGGTGAACTCCGTGCCAATGAGAAACAAATACTAATAACCCGTGGTGTGCAGTCGCTTTGCAGCTACCCCAGCTATGGTAATTGTGATGAAATGTGAACAGGAGCAACTGCCCTGCAGTGGGGGCCCTGTGGCCTTAGATGGATCCTCTGGAGTGCACTGGAGCATTTATAGGAAGCAAATTACAAGCTGAAGTACTTTAATTCTTGTTTCAGGTCTTGGCCTGAGAACCAGAAATTTCCATGGCTGTCCTCAAGAAATTTGTATTATGTCTGCAAGATAATATTGTTAAAAATCAAAGACCAAGTTCAATTGTGAAGCTTGCAGAGCCTCAACAGCACTTGAGTACACAGCTTCACTGCATTTTAATGTAGGAGAAAATTAATGGGGGGGATGAAACACTGAGTTGTGGAGTAGGAGGTCAGAAGTGACATCAAACAGACCCTCACTACATCACCCTCACTGCTCTTGCCTGGTTGGAGACCCTGTGGTAACCTTGCTCAGGGCAGAAGCCTGGTGAGGAGTTGCTCATTTTCCCAAGACCCCTCACAGCCTCTCCCGTCACCTCTAGACCAATAACTGGGTTCAAATCACATACTGCAAGGTTCAGGAATACATTCTTCCTAGGAGGAAATGGTTTTTATATGTTCCAAGATGTCACTAATATCTATGAATTACATGAAGGTTACCCTTAATTGAAATGAAGGATATAATATATATCTACAGAATTATCTTAGCACATGAATGAACACACGGTCAGTGGCACAAAATAGAATCCAGAAAAATACTTGAGTGTGACTATGAACTCAATTTATGAAACTAGTATTTCAGGGAAGTGGTTGTGGTGGCCAGCTCTCTGCTGCCATGAAAAAATAGCTGACATACCTGGTCATGGTGGTGCGCACCTGCAATACCAGCATCAGGGAAACTGAGGCAAAAAAAAGTCAAGGAGAGTTTGAGGCCAGTCTGGGCTACATAGTGAGTTCAAGTCCAGCTTGAACTACATAGAGAGACCCTGTTGGAGACCGCTATGAAGCAGTTCTGAGCAGTATTTAAAATTTACTAATTGGCATTTTATTTATCTGTGAGCCTGTCCTAGGCCTAGGCCCCTTGCCCGGCGATGGGAGCTGATTCATAGTAAGGAAATTCTATGAATCACTGGTCCTGACCGAGGCCTGTAGTGGCCAATGAGGTCAGAGATACCTCAAAAGGCAAGGTAAAAAAGGTCGCAGCTGAGGACATATTGGCTCCATAATTAATTATGTTAATAGAGACTGCCCTGCAAGATTTGTACTCTGCAGGGCATCACAGTCCCATCACAAAGGCCATTTTGGAGATAACATAGTTCTCCATTCCTGGCATTCCTTCCTCCTTGGAGATGTCCTTGAAGTGACTCTGAGTCCTGCTCAGTTCCGGCACCACCCTCAGCACCTCCCTCAGTATGCCCTCTCTTTGTCTATTTGAAAATATATATGGGTGATCCAGAAAAACTCTTTGTCTTAGCCCTCATGATAGCTTCAGAGTCAAGAACTCTGCAGGGGCTTTGATCCTCCTGGAGCCCTAAAATCATACAACTTGTCTCATTTATTTAAGCCCTCACCGTACACTCGTTCAGAAGACTGGAGATCTAGGCTGGGTCCCTGATAAGACCCTGTGTCAAAGAAAGAAACAAACAAACAAGCAAAGATAATTGACTTATGGAAAGAAAGGTTTATTTTGTTCATAATTTCAGAGGTTTCAGTCCATGGACATCTGCAGGCTACTTTGGGCTTGAGGTAGCATAGTACATCATGATAGGAGCCACGCAGAGGAGGCTACTCACTATATAGTGGCCACAAAGTGAAAGTGAAAGGGGCCAAGTTCTCCAAATCCCCTTCAAGGGTACGCCCACAAGGGCCTTCTTCCAAATAAAGACCCCACTACCTCCCAATAGTGCCAAAACCTGTTCTATTAAGGTTAAACTTCATGTGATTCTTCCATAAAACAAAGTTCCTCCCAGGCATGGTGGTCCTCACCTGTAATCTCAGCTACTTGGGAGAACGAAGATAAGGATTGCAATTTCTAGGCCAACTGCAAAACTTCATAAAGCCTTGTCTCAAAACCAAAGAAAGACTTTCGGTCATGGGGAACATTTCAGATCAAACTAGAGCAGTGGTCAAAGAACAAATAAATCGACAAATCAATAAATAGTTTTGTAACAATAGGCTAGTGGTCTAAGGGTAAAAAGAAATGAGGTGGGAGAGGGGGAGAGAGAAAGAGAGAGAAGAGAAAATGGAAGCTGAATACTGACATCATTGTCTAAAATAAATTTCATTTTGTTCTGTTATTTGCAGCCTATAAAAATCCATGAAAACATTAAATAAAAGTAGTATTTTGTTTTCTTAGGATGATAAAGGCCTTTCTTCAAAGCATGACATAAAACTTAGAAGACATGAAAGGTAGATTTATAAACTTGACCATGCAAAAATTTAAAATAGCAAAGCAAAGCCCAAAGACAACAAACAGGAAATACAACTGCCACTCATATCATAGACAAAAATTAATTGATTTGGTTTACAAATGACTACTGTAAGCCAAAAAAAAGAAAAAAAGGGAAAAACAAAGCAGAAAACAATGGACAAAAGATAAAAGCAAGCTGCACACAATAAAAAAAAAATGACTTGCCAAGCTCAGTTGTGCAAGCCTGTAATCCCAGCACTCAGAAGCCTGAGGCAGGAGGATTACTGAGTTCAAGGCCAGCCTGAACTCCATAGTGAAATCCTGTCTCAAAAAAAAAAAAAAAAAAAAAAAAAAAAAAAAAAAAAAAAAAAAAAAAAAAAAAAAAAAAAAAAAAAAAAAAAAAAAAAAAAAAAAAAAAAAAAAAAAAAAAAAAAAAAAAAAAAAAAAGACTAAATAAATACAATAAAAAGAAGTGACTATTCAGCACACAAATGGATGCTGAACTCTTCTCAGAATTCAAGAATCTATCTGCAACCGACATACAGAAATCAGCATGGAGATGAATGATACCCAGTGCTAAAGAGGGGACTGGAAAGGGAAATTGACCTGCACTACAGTCTTGGTGGGAGAACAGATGGAATCAGTCTCTGAAAGTGTAGTCAAATCTATCAAAATTTAAAATGTGCCTGCTCTTTGACCTAATCCTACAATATTTAGGAAAGACATACTCACACGGTGCACAAGGTATTTGAACAAGAGGCAGACTGCGGGCTTGTTTGTATTAGTGGTAAAATGCTGGAAACACTTGGGATGCCCATTTTAAAAGAACTGGTTAGATGAAATACATCACACCCAGATGGTGACATATGGTAGAGTCCCTCAAAACAACACGACTTCCCTGCTCTGTAAGTCTTGGCACCGAAAGATGCAGACAGTATGCTTTTAAGTAAAGCAAAACAAAAAGAAAGCAAAGCGCTGTATTGTAAATCTTCATCTGCATTTTTTAAAATGTATGCATGTATTCTGTAAATGTGCAGAAAATGAAAGGCACGACAGAAATTGTTAACAGATTTTAGCCCCGGAGAATGGGATAGGATGAGCTGAGTTTGATGGGAAGAGTGGGAATCTGAATTTTTTATTTTATTTACTTCTGAACTGTTTAACTTTTTAGAGTGAGAAAGCATTGGTTTTGTCTTAAAAAAAAAAATAAATCCTGCCTCATTTTATTATTTTTTTTAAGACTCTTTCATTCTCTTCTTTCTTCTTTGGCAATTCCCTGCTGCATGGTGTTTTCCTCCCCCTTGCTCTGAGGCTCACCCAGAATAATGTTCCCCACCTCCAGCCAGGTTGGTGACCGCAGGAAACTGGGCAAAGGTACTGGCGGCCTGGGTCCTTATCCTTAATTCTGTCTTCATCTCCCAATCTCATCTCCAGCAACTCATTCTCCCTGAACCTGTGTCTTATTTGTGGAGCAAGACTACAGGGCAAGGTGCCTTCCCAGGTTGTTGTCTTTGTTTAGATTTGAAGTGGATTACTCTGACCAATTCTGTCACCCTGACAGCCATAGTCCCAGGCTTAATGACCACCTAGATAAACAGGACATAAGCGACTCTGTGAACATGACATCATATGTGTGTTTGTGTCTACCTGTCACCAAGCACCTCTCTGTACCTGCCAGCATGCTTGGCACTTTCCATGGGATATGTCATGTAATCCTCTTAACAGCTCCAAGAGTTATGTGTTATCAATACCATTTCTCAGACTGGGAAAACTGAGACTCATTGAGAAAACACAACTTGCAAACGTATGTATGAAACACCAGCTGGCTTTTAAAAAGTTGAGTGGAAGGATGTGCACAAAAACTATCTTCACCTTTAGCATGATGGCCTTTTTGTTGACTAGGACGAGACAAGTCACTTACCTCCAAAGTCCCCATGAATATTGAACAATGATGAAATTCATTGCTGGTCCTCCTTAAATTCTTCCCCACTCTGCTCCTTAATACCTGCCCAACCACCACCAAAATGCAATTATTTCCATTCCCTTTCTTCGCCAGATATTCACTTAAGTAAATAAAAACCTTCTGGTTGTCAGGATTTGCCAAGTTGTGGCAGCTGGGTGGGAGAGAGGAAGGCCAGCCTGCAGAAATAGGGCACAAAGTAAACGTGGACGTGCCATTTAAAATATGCCCAGTCCCTGTGTCAGAAGTTTGCAGGATTCTCTGAACCAATGTTGTTGATCGAGGCACTTTGTGGAGGCTAAGCAACATATTTTGAAATGCGGGCTGGAAAACAATTTGACTGGGGCTCATTTTTCAGTGACAAGTTCCACCTTATCTCCAGTGCCTCTGTTCCTGAAATTATAAGCATATGTCCCCCTGCTATTGAAAATAAATTCATCGAGACAACAAGCTGGCATGGCGCAGAGCAGTGTACAAAACAGGAAACCATGGCAAACGTTTCCATACTTCTCCCGGAGACAAATGACTCTGCCTTTTTCACTAGGAATCACAATAGGAGTTAGTAGTTTATTTCCTAGACCTATTAAAGACTAATTGGTGCCCATATGTCAGACTATAGTATTTCTTCCAGTCCTTAAAAGCCTGCTGCAAGGTTAGATGGGAGGAAAAGACAATAAATCTCTTAGAATGAGAAGACTAGGCACCATATGAAAGCATATGGGTCCTATATATAAGCAACTTGATTAGTACCTTTCCTTTTGCTTGGTTCCATTTTACTGCCTCACCCTTACAACCAAAACTCCACCCAACATCTCGTTCTCCTCCATAATGTAGAAGTCCACAATGCTTTTTGTGAGCCAAAAGATTACTCTAGAGCCCTTGAATAACTCAGTAATATTCCAGAAGAAGGTACATATATGCTTTTTAAGAGGACACAAGAAACTGCTTCAGGATTATTGAATACAAAAACTTTCCTAGGAGGCAACATTGTTCTGAATGTTTGTCTTCCCTGAATGCATATGTTGAAATTCCTACTCACAAAATGATGGTATTAGGAAGTGGGGGGGGCACTGGAAACTGATTAAGCCATGAAGGTGGGGCCCTCATGAATGGGGTTAGTGCCCTTAAAGGATCCCTGAGAACCTCCTGCACCTTCTACCATAGGACCCAACAAGAAAACACTGCTTGTGGACCAGGAAACCAGCCCTGCCAGAATCAGAATCTGCCAGCACCTTTATCCTAGGCTTCTAAGTTCCCAGAACTCTAAGTAGTAAATTTTTATTGTTATGAACCCAACAGTCTGTGATACTTGGTTATAGCAGCCTGAATGGACTAGGAGAGGCCAGGGAGTTTTGTCTATTTTCTTTACTCTGTATCCCCAAAACCTGACACAAAACTAAGCACATTCTTAGTGCTCAATAAACACTCATTGAATCTGGAATAAGTAAGTAGTAGTGGACCTCTGGAGTTGCTTCCTGTACCAGTTGCCCATTTCTTCTTGGTGAGGGTACCAGAGGCTTTCTTTGGGGCCTCCCTTTTTTCCACTCTCAGTGCCACACTTACATGAAGCTCATCTAACCCCAACTCACTCATGGCTGTGAGCCTGAGTCATGGGCCACAGTGATTGGCTCAGAAATGGGCATAGGATCCAATGAGTATTAACCCTCAGGCTCTGGGGGAACCCCGGAATGACTCATTCTGCACTGGAGCCGCTGTCTGTCAGGATCTAGGAGCCAGGAGCTATCAGGGTTCCATCCATGGGGAGCTCCTGCCTAAGAGTCAACACGAGACAGAGAGACGCTGAGCAGGGAGGTAGACGGAGTTCTGCATACGTTAGCCTTGGTTCTAACTATGCCTGGAAACCGAAGTCCCTGAATTTTTAAATTGTATAACCCAACAAAACCCTTTAAACCAGTTAAATTTACAGAAAACAAATATTTCACAAGATTAAATAAGAGATCAAGGAAATGTGGGTGATTTTAGCATCCTGCTAACTATGATTTGTATTAGAACTATCCAGGATTCAAGTAATCCCAATCAAGGACCAAGCCATGGGTTCAAAGAGACCTCAAAATACAGCAAACTGAATGAGACAGACACTGCATAGGCACCACCACCACCACCACCACCACAGAAACCTGCGGAGTCCTCAGCGCCTTAGTCGTGGCTTAACTAGAGTCATATCTGCTGCTTTGTTGTTCTCAAAATGCAGCTTATAATCATGGTCCAAGACAGCAGTTCTAGCTCCTGCCATCCTGTGTGTTCCTGCCCATCCAAGGGGAAAAGAGAGGTGAGAGAAGATGTGCACAGACATCTTTAAAGAGTCTGCCAAATTTTATCTTTTTTATTTTATGAAAAAATAAAAATTTCATAGCAAAATAGGAGAATAACAATAGCTACTATACTGTGTATCATTATCTTCAAAATTGTTACTCAGGGTACAAGATATAAACCATAAATATTCTAACAAAAAAGAAACACACAATAACAAAACTTTCTTTTCAATGACCTAAGATAAGCTAGTAATATAAATGAAATAAACTATCATATATATTAAAATATTTTCTAAGCAATGAAATATGTAATTCGGAGAAGTACTTGAACTTCTCCCTCCTTCCAATTTCTTTCTTCTATTTTGCTCTTAATCTGGGTGCTTATATATATTGTGTTTCTCATATAAGAGAAACCATGTGATATTTGAGCTTGTGTGTCTGAGTTATTTCACTTAACATTATGTTCTTTTTTTTTCTTTTTTTTTTAATTTAAGAGAAAATAGATACAGAAGCTAGAAATAAAAGTCAAAAAAGACAGACAAACAACACCACAGATCTGATACGATAACACTGTAGGTTTACACACTGAGGTGGTTGAAGTTTGGCAGTAGTTACAATATTGCATATCATTACCTTCCTAGGGGTTGGGGATATTGACAGATATAGACATGTAAGATTCATCAATTCAGGTATATTAACTTTTCTTTTTCAATAGCTATTGTATTTAGCAATACGGTTTTTTTTAACTG